>JAEMPF020003633.1:0-15903 GCA_022496165.2 Catalaphyllia jardinei | reverse complement strand
CTGATAGGTAATACATTTGAACCTCTTCCTGCAACAACTCTCCTTAACAACCAGCTCAGGGACCACTAAATGCTGTTGACAATGTACATGTATGTTCTTAAAGTAAAACTTATTAATGAAATGATATTGGGCCATCCCTGTAGTGACTGTGATTACCTTTGGATCAAGTATTATAAAATGGACTTCTAAGTCATTTTAAGTAGGTCCCTAAATTAAAAAAAGAGCGACATTGTAACATGCTGACTTACCGTCAGAATGCTGGAAACCCTATTTCCAAGGATCTCAATTTTAAAAATTCTCCGGGGAAGGATTCCCCTGGAACCCCCTTCTGAGGACCACCCTCAGTAGTCTGTACATTGAATCCCATTCTCTAAATTCCTGTATTTGCCCCAGTAGGTGACCTTCTGCAAACTCTAATTTCCAATCATTCAGCAATGCATTAAAGATGTGCACTGCTCTCATTTTAATTTGAATAGTAAAACTATTTCCTCTTGTATTCTAAGAGCAATAGTCAACTCTCAGGCTTTGCTTGTTGAATATTTGTTTACAGAAAATAAGAGCAAGATATGGTTAATTAGAACTGTATACTTTATGAAAGACATCAGAACACTGTTATTTACTTATCTCCTTGAAATGTTGGGAACTTCTTGTTCGCAACAAACCTGTATCTTTTCAGAGACTGGTCAGTAAAACTAGGTTTGATTCTCATAAGCAACCGCCTCCAGCTGACAAGCACTGCTGTTTTTTTGAATCCCTGAGGTGGTCACTCGAGAGCTTTGACCATAATGCTATAAGTGACGCATGATTACAGACCAAAACAGAAATGCACTCATTATTATAGTTTTTAAATGGACTCAATGCTAATTTATGTTTGATTTTATTGGAAAAGGGTTTTGCCTTTTGTTGAAATGGATATACCAGAAGTCCTTCCTCATGTAAGAGAAATAACCAAAAAGTATATACATATGATTCTACTGATGAGCACATTTCCGAGGAAATTGAGAGAGTAAGATCCTTGCCCTGGATTCTTTGACTTATTTCAGGTTCTAATTATGTCCTGAATGGACTGCAACAAAACATTAGCTCATACCTGGTCCAAATCAGTAGCCTGTGTCAATATTCTTGGCCTCAATCACTCTTTCATACTGGGGGTTTAAGGTCGGCACACTCGAGGGGACTAGTCCCTGTGACTTGTCCCTGCAACAAGTCGTGGGGACAGTTCCCATCATGTGAACTGGCCATTTTTGCTTCAATTTCTAGTCACAGGGACCAGCAACTAGTCCCATGAATTCAAACCAGTCTGAATTTGTGTGAACTGTTTCTGGGACAAGTCCCTATGACCAGTCCCTTCATGTAAACTCTTCAGGGGACTAAGTGAAGGGACTAGTCGCAGGGACTAGACCCCTTGTATGCCGACCTTTAGATGTAAAAATTGTAGCATGCTAATTCTTAATCATGCTCTAGATTCTTTTAAATGGGTTTCTGCTTCTTACTTAGCGATCTATACCTAATGATTTTTAGGCAATAAAGGCTACATGGATTTTTTTCTTTGGAATGGCTTACCCGTTATCCAGTAAGGTGTAATATTATTTAACTTATGATAATAAAAATAAAGTTTGTAAAAGTATTTTGATTGATGTTATTGATTCATTTAAACTAATGACCTCTAAAGGAAATGTTCCTTTGGGTTATGATGGCACAGATGAACATGGTGAGGCAATTGTTTTTCTTAGCCTTTCATAACTACATTGGCAGAGTAGAACCATCCTAAAAAAATAGCCCACCAATAGGACCACTAAGTCAATTAATTTTCTTACTTATTACAACAAGCCCTTAAATTCTGGCACAGATAAGTTGCACTGCATATCCAGTAGTTGTGCCAGTTAGTGTACGAAAAAGCATATTAACATAGCTGTTAATTCACCATTTAATTGGAGAAATGCATGCTTATTATCATCATCTGCAAGGCGGGGGTTATTTTTTTGGCACTTGTTTTTTTTGCTGCCATGACTAATTTGGAGTTAGTGTTTCTTGTTCAACCATGTGACTTTTGATATGGACGTGGGTGATCTGGTACAGGTAAAACCTTTTTAACCTTATCATGCATAAGGAATATGTATTGTATATGTATTTTTTCTCTGTGTAACATGCCTTTCTTGGCTCACTGAATGTGTGAAATTTTTTTTGGCCATGGTTATGTGCATAAATTATGGTGAAATGCTTTCCATTTTAAGCAAATTTACTGCGATGATCACTCTTCACTTTCATCTACAACCGCAGTACAAATATGAATTATTTCATATATACTTCACATCACTTCACTGCACGGGAAAATATGAACTCAATGTGTGGCTTCATAGCTCAGTTGGTAGAGCATCGCACCGGTATCGCGGAGGTCACGGGTTCGAATCCCGTTGAAGCCCTGATTTTTTTCAGGCTTCTTCTTTCCAATTGCTTAAATTGGAAAATTTACTGCGATGATCACTCTTCACTTTCATCTACAACCGCAGTACAAATATGAATTATTTCATATATACTTCACAAAAGTTTTACATTCATTTGAACTCCTACTTGTTTTTGTAACATTTCAGCAATATGCAAGACAAAGACGGGATGGAAGTGACGACAGTTGTTATCACATAGATTTAATTTTATTTTGGTTTTTTGAGAATTATGTATTTTTTGCTGAATGATCTGAATAAAAAAATGTCCTAAAAGTGTATTGTACCTCAGCTGTCTTGAAAAGCAAAGATATCGGTGACGTCACCTATTGTTATTAGTATGCCATCGCATCTGTGACTGTTTTTGTCTTTGTTGTTAAGAGGCTTTGATTTGCCTTGTTTGCCACAGGATTACAAAGTCGAAGAACGAAAGAAAGTCTTCATCAAGCTCCCTTTTTGCGGTAAAAACGGAAAACTCGGTAAGACGTTTATTGCAAAACTCAGCAAGTTCACTAATTTCAATTTTATCTCTGTAATCGTGTGGCAAACAAGGCAAATCAAAAGCCTCTTTAACAACAAAGACAAAAACACTCTCAGATCAAAGTTGTTTACAAAGGAGATTGTTCTTGTGGCGTTGATTACATTGGCGAGACCGAGAAACCTAGCAGTACGAATTGCGGAGCATTCAAATCCTGCTCACACCTCTGAACCTGCAAAACACCTGCGGGAAAACCCATCACATTCTTTCAGTTGTTGACAGTCGTGTTCTTTCCTCAGCACAAACATTCCATAAGCGTAGGATCATCGAGGGGTTAATGATCCAAGAATTCCGCCCAGTTTGAACAAACAAGTCATTTCTCATGTCTCCAAACTTTTCCCATCGGGAATTACATAAGATATGTATGTATGTATGCGCGGACTGTCATCATTTTAACCCTGATGATGGTAAACAGCCGAAAATGTTTGGTTCAGGAACATTTTAATTTTTAACCGTTTCTTAACCTTTTAGCCTTGTATATGGAATATAACAAAAGCAATGTTTGTAAACAAATATCTTCACTATGTTGTCCATGGAGAAAATGGGCTTTTATGTAATGGAAAAAGACCAAAATGAAAAGCTCATGTTTATCGTGATCAATGGAATCAAGCTCTTTCTAAACCTGTGAATGTATAGGCTTCCTTTTAGGTTTTAGGTCAAAGTTGTGTGCACACTCGGCTTGCTTTGTACGCTCGCTTTTGAGTTTTCGCCCTGTAAGACGGAAAAAGTCACCGGTAAATGGCTAACCCGAGGTAGCTTGCATCTACGACGCATGCCCATCAACGGCACAAATCATTTTAGGGAGCTTAAGGTGATTCCCTAGTAAAAGAACCCGCCATAGATTTCCAATGAAACTTGATATGTTGTCGTTATAGTATAGTATAGTATAAGGAGATATTAAAAATGTAATAAAATGAGGGGGTCACCGCGCTTGTTTTCACTCCACAATGCTGATAAATACGGTTATTAAGGTGACTTTTGGTGATCTCAGTGCGCAACAAAAAAGCGGGATTATTTTCCAACGTGTGACGTTTTATCACATAGAATTCGACTTTCTTTGATTGCTTATTCATCTGCGTCCCAGAAAAATATCTTTAAATACCCTGCATAATTTTATCCTTTAAAGGAAATATTTGGACTTACTCTTTTGGGCCCGTTATGTTTCTCTGTAGCATTTATTTCATTTGCCAAAAAAGTAGCCATAGATTTCTGCCAAATGTTTTTCTCAGTTATTGAGGATATTGTTCTCATTGAATTTATAAAATAAAAAGTGGGGGTCACCGTGCTTGTTTAAGAGAAAAGGAGAATTTATCTCGCTATCGAGCTTAGTTTGAGGAAAATCTATTTCCTTTTGTACGCGCACGCGCTCATGTGCGCGCGCTAATGACGCAAAAATCGTGCGCAGTAGGAATGCGCAATGCGGAACAAAGAAATCACCGGGCGTTCGCACGAAAATTTTCTAACATCAGGAGCCATAATCAGGGACGTCTCCGTCCCTGATTATGGCTCCTGCTAACATTGTTTTTTTTCTGAAAAATTTTCGGTTGAAAGATGATGAGTTAATGATGTCAGAAATGTAAAAAAAAAAGGGGGGGTCACCGACTTTGTTTTGGGGGGAACATGCCCGAAAGAACGCCTAAATCAGAGTAAATCGGGCTTCGTTAGCGAAGGCCACAGTGGCTGCAAGTCCCAGAATTAGAACTCTAAAGGAAAATGTTCTCTGCCAAATATGGTTTAAAGCGGGACCTTTTAAGCGAATTTAGTCAACTGGCGAGAACTGGTGAGGTTCCTCAAAGAACAAGTTCGCATTTAGCGCCACAATTTCAAGCGCCTCAGAGCCGCATGATAGCAGGATTCGATGTCTCGCGGACAGAAATCCGGTTAATATTTTTACCTTCCTACATTGAATTTTTGTTCATTTTTGGACAATGTGGAGATAATTGTAATTAGTATATACTAAACGTACGCGCTGATTGGCTCGTCAAACTCCGAATATCCTTTGCTATTTACCTCCGAGCAACCCGGGAAAAATGGCGTCAGGGTTTGCATCCGTTACAAGTGAAGAAATCATCCAAATTAATTTTTTGTGGTGTATATTATATCACTGTTTTAGTATATACTAAAACAACTATTCACCTCAGTGTCGGTGGCCAGCGTTGGATATTTACCTCACCGCTTCGCGGCTCGGTAAATATTCACCGCTAGCCACTTCCACCTCGGTGAATAGTTGCTAAAAAAATATGTTTTTGAAAAGAAAAGTAGGGGTCAACGAACGTCCAAGATCGTTAAATTCAAGCAAAGCGATAGCAATGACCATCTGCCCTATCATTGTTCATTTTAGTACTTGGCGGGTGCGCTGGATGCATGACGTGGCATGTGAATTTGCGTGCGCAGTAAGGATGTGCAGAAACAATTAGCGCAAACGTCCTGAAGGAAACCACGGCAGCAAAGGCAACATCGCTAAACAAAATGTTCAATGAGCAGAACAATGGCTGTGCACGTGCGTTGTATTCAACAACAACGTGAAATGATCAAATCCTGCGTTGCCTGGAGAATGTGAACAACGACAGCTATTTTTTTTGAATTTTTATTTCGAATTTATCGCCGTGTAACAGGTTTAGTTTCTTGGTAGCCTAGTCGAGCAGGCCCACTGGTTGGAGCACAAACGCGCGCGGCATAGTCGAGCAGTGAAGCGCCTCTGGGGACTAGACTCCTTCCCGCAGGATTGCTTTTGCACGCGCGTGACTCAAAGGTGAGTCTACTTGCATGCTTTCATGATAGCTTTGACACTGATAAACGAAATCAAAGACTAGGGTATTTTTCCTTACATTTTAGAAACATCATAATTAATAATAATTAAAGTATTAAAACATGCATTAGGAAGTGACTTTCACACTTGACCCATCACTAACTTTTCACTTCGGATTGTAGACTTACGATATCAGGCTTGTGTTTTGGAAGAAGGGACATAAGCCAAAAAAATGCTGTTTTTGAGTAGTTGTGGTCAGAGTAAATGAGCACTGTTGGCCGCATCTTGTTTTAGTCATGATGATAATGCAGCCCCTAATGTTCAAAGAAAGTGTTCAAAAATGTTGTGATGAAACGAGTCAAAAATAACTTTAAATCTAACTTCAATAAGAAAATTATATGCACTTCAATTTATTTAATAAACTTTAATTATATAAGATAGTGGATCACGTATAGGAGTCGACAAGCTTCGCGAAAATGGTGACACTTTTCAGATTTTTAATGATCTGTCTTAATTTTCTAGTTCTTAGCCTGCGTCTCAGATAGTCTTTATGATAAAATATTGCGGGAGCAAAATTAAAAATGTAAATAGAAAATGCAAAAATTTGCAGTGATGATACATTTTCCTTACAAATCATGACGTTAGCAGTTTTCAAACAAATGAGATATGCATGTTATGGATAATCATGCATGACTCGGTCGCATGACGCAGTCAAATGACGCAGACCTTTCACTTCCGCTGAGCTAACGCTGTTACAAGTAACGCGGGCTCTTCTGAGTTAACATATAAAAGCGATACAACAGCGCACTCCTTTCGCTTCTATTTAATTCAACTTTCTCTTAAATTCAAGATGTCTAAAGATTACGTTGAGCTTCAAATAAAAGACAACAAGGTGATAGTATTTTCAAAGAGCTACTGTCCTTTCTGCAAAAAAGCAAAAGAGGCGTTGTCAAGTACTGGTCTGAAGGACTACGCTGTGGTCGAGTTGGATCAACGGGATGATGGCGACGCGATACAAGATATTCTCAAGGGAATCACTGGCGGCAGATCGGTGGGTATTATTTCAGAGGATTACTTCAGTGATTACTTTCGCTTCCGCGGCGAAGAAACAGGTGATAAAATTCATAATGAAACTGGCGATCTCTGGAGGAAAAAACAGGTTTTCGTGACTACAAGCGACGCGCGAATTCCGTTAAACTTTTATCTCATAGATGCGAGTGCACTGCTCACAAAAAGATTGTTTCTTTTTTCACTGACTCGTGAAACTCTAACAGCTTACCTTTACTCTCAAAATAAGGCAATTTTAGTGCATTATGAGATGCATCTTCTCAAATAAAGTTGCTAACTCATGGTGATGAATTAAATTTGATGTAAATTAGGGTAAGTGGTATTTAAAAATTGTATGAGTCTGGAGAGTATGGTAGACCTGACTTCCACTAAGGGAATGTTAAAGACTACATTTTTGCGACGCTGTGGGGAATCGTTTGCTTCTGATTTTCAATGTTTACGTTGGCTCTTGAGATTTACGTACACCTCTCGGCTGAAAAAAAAGTACTTGAAGCTGTTATTTAGGTCGTCACGCGATGGTGGTTGGTCACACCCAGACTGCATTGCTTTCCTTTTGTTTACCTCTAGCCACTCTGACGGCAAAAAGTGGCACTTAACTTCTAAAAGCTGCTCGATCACTTAAATTCTTGAATTAGAATCCCTGTCGAACTTATATTGTTTCTTTCAACATAAGTTTTTGATCAGATTGTTTTATATTCCTGATGCTTAGGTCACTATATTGAGACAACTTTTCATTTGTGTAGTTTGCACATTTTAGTGGGACTTACTCAAGAGCGTTTGACTGAGTGAAGCTCTCATTGACTAAATTGTGTGAAGGGATTTAAGTTCGGGTTAAGCTGAGTTGTAAGAGATGTTTGCCTGATAAGCCAAGTGATGGCTGCGAAGGAGACTATTGAAACACTAGCTCAGTTCTATGTTTAAGTCCCTGCATGTACTCAACTGAAGGTTAATGCTTATTCGGCAAACTCATAATAATTCATCAAATTCAAACAAAGGAAATCACTGTATAAGTGATCTTAGTTAGCATAGATTTTTATCATTTTTTTCTTCATTTTCTCCTTAGTTTTTGTTTTCATTGAAAAGATATATAAAAAACTCAAGGTATTGTTTAGCCACAGTTTTGAACACGTTAAAAGTTCGTCTAAAACACTCTGCTGCATGTCATATTTTCAACTCTCTTCTGAGTGGGTGAGTGAGTGATTGAGTGAGTGTAACAATAGAATCCGAGCCCCAATGAACTTGGGTAACTTGAAAGCATGACAGAAAATTGGCATTACATGATTAATGAATGGCATCCTCTTGCGGAGAAATGTTGAATATTTGCTCAAAAATGGGACAAAATCTTTTGGGGATGGAAGTCAGAACATTTGTAAGGATACAGAAAGTAATTTGGGACCAGTTGTTGTCTTGTAAGGCTGAAATTATCGATTTGTAAGCTTTATTTTAGTGCAAAACGTCAATGCAGTGAATAATTTTCCTTTCACACCTCCAGCAATTGAGTGAGGCAACAAAAAAGATTAATTAATTCTGGTTTTGTTCGCTTTCGCTGGAAACTAGTAACTAAAAACCAGTGGTAACTAGTAACGTGAAAGTGGTATATTGCTTTGAAGTCATTTTTTTTAGGAGATTTTTTGCAACGCGTCGGTTCAGCGTGATCTTAGTTTACTCCGAAGAAAAAAATCATGAAAGTTAATTTCAGTGATCTTTCAAACGAATATAAATTGATATATGTTCTGAGATGAGTTTCTAGTGAAGCTTAATATGCAGTCATCTACTGCCTATTTTTCATTTAGAAGAAGGGCTAGGCCCCAAACATCTGCTATAAATATCATTTTTTAATTTCGTACTGCATAATAAATTTACTATTTACAACTTTTGTTTTCGATAGACAATGCCATCACAAAGAAGGCAATTGTACATCAGCATTTTGCCAAAAAAATGTATTTAATCAGTGATCTCAGGTGCAATCATGGAAGGTTGATAAGGACTGCATAAAATGTATATGAAATTACCTTTACCTTTCATTGAATAATGTTTTTAGCCTATCAGATACACTAGATAGCTGTTATATATTTCTTTCATTTAAGTCTCTAAGTTTATTAGTAAAAACAATAAATCATTGTAACTCTAATTTGCAGGTTCCAAGAGTGTTCATCGGGGGCAAGTTTGTTGGAGGAGGAGATGATGTGAAGAAACTTGCAGACACCGGCAAACTGAAGCCAATGCTACAGGAAGCTGCAGCCTTGTAAATGATCAATTTCATTTAAAAACAGTGCACAATGCATGCAATGAAAATGCAATGGGTTCAGTAGTTCAGTTTGTGAAAAATGCATGTAAACCAACTTTCATGGAATAGTTCAAAATTTGTTGTAACAGAGCACGCTTAACAGTTACTTTAAAGACGTACTTGATTAAAGGGTTCATATAATTTCCACAATGTAGAATTTGAATAAAGAGTGTAAAAATCTTTTCCCATTGGACTTCTCTCTTCCGGTCTCCTCCGTCGTCTCCTCCCCGACTTCCGGCCTTTGTTAAGTCGCTGTTCAAGCAAAACGCGGGCTCTTTCACATAGCAAAAAAAACAAAACACTGTTCAAAAATGTCCGCCTCTAAAATAGACTTCGTAAACGATATAATCAAGTCTAAAAAGGTTGCAGTATTCTCAAAAGTCTACTGTCCATATTGTACTATGGCTAAATCAGCTCTTAAAGAAGCGGGATTGAAGGAATGTTTCTTGTTGGAGCTGGACGAAGTGGACGATGGCGCGGCCATCCAAGATGCTCTTCAGGAAATTACCGGCGCTCGAACGGTGTGTTACATTTAGGTCATGCCAGCTTGTAAAACAGTCTTTCTCTTTCAATTGTAGACTCTGGTTCTGCTTAGATAGGTAAATTCCCTAGATATCTAAACATTTGGGGCAAGACGTATGGATTATGTAATTAAGCTTGCCGGCCGGCATGGCAAGACATTAAGTTTGAATATAAGTTCAGGGGCTGGGCCATACCATAAATTATTCAAATCGCCTCCCAATTATTGAGGTGCGTTTTCCCTGACCCCTTCAGTATTTGTTTTTCCTAGAGTTACTTTTTTCCCCCTCAAAAAGAGCCTATTCAACAAGTAGGGATTCGGAAATTTTGAGCCACTTATCCTTGTAGATGATGCAACTTTCCCCTCTCCCCTTGGAAATAGCTCTTGGTACTGTGACTCAGAGTACATTCTGCAAGACACCCGAAGATACGATAAGGCTTGTTATGTTTCACGCCATGCAGCCAACAGCCCGCATATCTCCTGGTCTCTTTCAGCTATATTTGTAGATTACTAGGCCACTCATTTACATCTCATTGAATGGTTCCTTTTATGTGGGTTCTATCTCGAGGCCTGCTTGGTGGTCCACAGGGAGCCCTCTCATTCATTTAGAATATGAATAAAAGATCAAACTACCTTTATCACACGTTTTGTGGTGGCCATTTTGAATTTTTAGTATGCATGTGTGGCCCACTAGTGTGAATCCTGAAACCAAAATTTTAGAAGTCTGGAACTTGCCAATTCTCTGAGGCTCTGATCAGTCGCCAAATATAATAAAGTGGCAAGCAAGCTCTGAGCGATTTCTGTAATTTCGGTTCCAGATTTTGCACTAGCAGGCTGTGCGCACGTATTAAAAAATCAAAATGGCGGCCACAAAACACAAAAGTTTAAACACGCACGATAAACATAGTTTGATCTCTTTCTGAACAGTTGTGAGGGTTCCCTGTGGTGGTGTTGGTATTTGGTTTGTGAAGGGTGTGACACAGCTAATCCCAGGGTAAATTTTTTTCATAACTAGACTGTTGCAGACTCTCAGTAGTTGGGAATGAGCAATAAGAGGGCGAGGGAGGGAAAAACTAGGGAGGCCTAAGGCCTTTCTCCCTGTTCTTTCTTTCCCTTGTCCTTTTATTTCACTCATCCCCAGCTACCAAGAGCCTGGAACAGGCTATTTTATAACTGACGGATAATTTATTTAATTTCTAGGTTCCCAGGGTTTTTATTGGTGGCAAGTTTGTTGGTGGAGGTAGTGAAGTAAGGGATCTTCAGTCTGCTGGAAAACTCACAAAAATGTTAAAAGACGCAGGAGCCCTGTAATTTATGGATCTCTGTTATATGGCCATGACCAGCAACGAATGAATCACCATTAATTGGATTTATTGACATGTATTTAACAGCAGGACATTGACTTGGTTCTAAGATTAAATTAGGGACCTTTAGATTGGACTAAAATTATGAGATTAAGTATGAAATATGATTTTGTAATTTCAAAGCAGCAACATTTCTAGAGGCCTCCCTTTTCATGTTGGTTTTAGGAAGAGAAAGTATCCCAAGGAATTACATCTGTGACATCATGATACAAACCTCACAAACAACAATAGAAAAAGTCATTCTTGTACCTGATCTCATACTAAAATCTAAAATCTCCTAATTTGTTTTTAAGAGCCATCATCTATGGATCTCAATGATAGGTATAGCTGTACACTTCAACTATATATTAAAAAAAAACCTTTGTCACTAAGATCATAATTCAAAAACTGTACAACAATCTGATAACAGATGTTACACAATAATGATGCACAGTCAACTGAACCCTTGTAGGGTTTGTGATCAAACTACATGGTTATACAGTATTACAATACTGTTAATTAAAATTAATGATGTGTCTGTAAAAATGATAAATGCTGTTTTTTAAAACAGAGTTGGCATGTCCTTTCCTGTAGACTCTTTGCTCCTTTTCCCTTGAAGGCAACAAACATTTTATCCTGCCCTGCTTGAGAATGCAAATGAAAAATGGCAGTAAGGACTGTTAATTAATAATTGGATGGGTCAATAGCCCATGAGGCGAATTTCGCTATTCAATGACTATTATTATTAGTCCCAGAGTAGCGCAGCCAATCAAAATGTGGGATTTGCATTGGTCCACTGGTTGGGTCACCTCAGGGTGATACTAATATGGTAATAGTGTACCCTGGTAATATTGTGGGATTTATTCTACATGTAACTACATGTAGCAAAGCTTGAACAATACCTAATTCTGTATGTAAAAAAGTGCAAACTTAGGCCATATCAACACTATGCTGGAATCATTTGAAAATTGAGGTTTCACTCTGAAAATGCATCAAATGTTTTCAGTCCTCATTATGCCAGAGGAATTCAAAAACACAACAATCGTCAGTCATTTGAGATTTGTGTTTGATGAAAACTAGGACGGAAATCAAAATTATTGTGATTACATTGTTCGCAAAAAGCTCCATTTTCAAGATGTTTTCCATCCAAATGTAAACGCTAAGCCCCATTTTTATGACAGATTCCTGTGGATGATAGGAATAACTGTAGAAATAAAGCTGCATTTTCAAATTCCTCTAACATTCAATGTAGTGTGGATGCTGTCTTATCCAAACAATATGTCAATTTGAATAATAATATCGGCACTTCAGCAGGTACATCTTGATCTTACTGGGTAGGTACAGTGCCATTACAGTCTTTAATTCCCAGGAGTGATCAAAATGTAATTTCTCATTACAACACCAATGGGCTACATTTTGAAAGCAGGTTGGCTGTAGGAAAACAGATCTATTTTTCATCAACTAAGTTATAATTATTGTCTTGATGCAGCATTAAGGTTTTGACAACCCTGTCTACACATAGGAAAGAAATACTAATTATTGCCACCTCTCTATAACTTCGTCCTCATCAACCTCAACATCACCCCAGTCGACACTTTGATCAACTTTGAGGAAATCAGGTGTGGGAGGTATGTCTAATGATACTGCCATCTCATTTGATTCGGAATCTGTTTTGCAATCATTTTCCTCAGTGTCAAAAGTAACCTTTTTGTCAATTTTAGTAACAAGTTTAGGCAAATTTGCCTTGTGTACATGTGCTTGCGATGAATCACTAACGTTGTCTTCATCTTCATTTGTTTGCACATTCTCTACGGAATGACTGAAGTTTGTTGTGTCTTGTATCTCGTCCACTGGTAGATTGGTACCTTTATCGTCACCATTGCCACTAGGTAAGTGGTCATTTATTGCTTTACTTTCTTTATGGATGTGTTCATGGACTTTGCCTGCGACATCTGATTCTTTCTCACCTGTTGGAGGTTCAAGCACATAATTTTCATCTGATATTGACACTTTTTCTGTGAACAATCCTTGCTCTTTATGAGAATCTTTACTGTTGCTCAAGTTGTCATTTACTTCAGTGTCATTTAGTTTCCTTTGGCTTGGCTCCCTTTGAGGTTTAGGAGCATTGCTGTGTGGATGATGACTCATTACTCCAGTGGCAGACTCTTGAGTTTTGTGAGAATCTTGGCTGTTGTTATGCTGGTCATTTGCTACAGAATCATTTCTCATTTCTCCTGTAAGTTTGAGCTCTCTTTGGGATGAAAGAGCACTGTCAAGTGGATGATCATTCATTGCATCCTTTGCAATGCAAGAGATCTCATTTTCTTGTGGAGTTGGTGTCTCCACTTCCCAATCAGTAGAGCCAAGACCACCAACTGTACTACAAGGTTGGTTTTGCATTGTATTGTCTGTTTCTGTTTTTAATCTAGGTAACTTGTTTTGGATGACTGTCTTTACACTCATGTCACCCCAGTCTTCCATTTCCTCAGTTTCCTGATCATGATATTGTGGAAAGCCTTGCCTTGATCCTTGCTCAACTCTTCCACAACCTCTGTTATCCATTCTACTACTCCTGTTGTCACTGCCCCAATCTTCAGAGCTGTCACTTTCTTGCCACCTTCTGCCTTCATTGTGCCAATCAGCAGCATCTTCATAAACCCACATCTTCTTTCTTGAATCCCAGATTTTCCTCTGGTCCCATGCACGACTCCAGTTTCCAGCCTTCTTCTGTCTTGCTTTTCTTTCCTCGTCAATTTTTGTTCTTTCCTCTTTCCACTGGTAATACTGATGCCTCTCTCTCCCAGACATAACCATTTCAATGTTCCCTTTACTCCTGCCTGATCTAAAACTTTCCTTTTCTCTTTGCATCCGATTGACAGCTTTATTAAAATTAGCCCCACCCCAAGAGTGTTCATCCCTTCCAGACATTCTTGACATATCGACTCGGCTATCGTCTGCCAGGAACCTGCTTGTTGAACTAGAAGTGTTACTGCTACTCCTCTGATTTCTTTCTTGTTCTTCTTTTTGAATGTTCCCTCTTCTTTTTGCCTCCCATTGTTTAGCTTTGAGAGTTTCTTTGCGCATCTCCTCTAGCAAAAGACCTCTTCCTCTACCTCTTCCTGTGCCAGAACTCTCCTTTATGACCCCTGATACATGCTTCTTTATCACTACCATTTCACTATACTTATTGGCATTTCTGCGATCTTCTTCAATCTCCTGCTGTCTTTTCACCAATTCTTCATTTTTCTTTCTCATCATCTTAATTCTCGCCTCTACTAGTTCTTCTTTCTTTGCTTTTTCATCTGCAGTATCCTTAGGCAGAGATTCAGCTTGCTTGTGGTTAATTTTTGATGTCATTCTTCTTGTCGATGTAGAGCTGGCACAAACTGGAATATAAAAGACGAATACAACTCTTCTCAAAATCATTTCTAATTATAACAGACTGAAATATTTCCACTGAATCAAAGGTACCCTTTGTGATGATTAGGCCATCACAACCCTTGAAAAATAGGACAAGTCATTTGCTGTGTTAAGATGCTTTCAAGTGTTTTGAAAACATGAGCAAAGCGGTGAAGCTGTGTGCCAACGGCCAACCGTGCATGGTACGATTGCATCTCAAATTTTACTAACTATCTAGCTCTCTTCTTCTGAATGTCTTCGAACGTTTTGATGTAAAAAATCACTGTATTGTGAGAATGAAATTAAGAAATCAAAAGGCCTTTCTGATCGCCGTGGACTCCAAAAAACTTCCTAAACAACAAAAGACTCGCGTAAGGTTAATATCTAGACGAGCATAACTTTCTAGATGATAAAAATCCCATTGATCAGTCCGTTTTAACCCCATATGTTGTGAAATACTTTAAATATAATCCAATATTGAAAATTACCTTCTATAGGAAAAGGAAAATCAAATTCACACGTTTCTGATGCTCAAAAACAACGACAACAGTTCCAACAAAAGGGGAAAACAGACGCCATATTTGATTGTGTGTCTGCAATGTATCAGCGGATGTAGCGCATACTTAGAAAATAAAACGCGCGAAACGCGCGAATCAACCCGCTTTATTTGTGAGGGCGCACACGAAGTCTCCGTAAAAGTTTGTTCGATCGAGTTTAGATGTTTTGTGCTGTGTGAAAGTTTGCTTGTCTTATTTTACTGATGGCGCGATCGAAGCGCAAGTCTTCAAAACTGTCCACTGCGGCGGAGCCATCAGGTGAGTGATCGAGCTCTTCACATGTTTTTGCTAGCGCTCTAAAAATAAGCTTAAGCTTATATATATCTTTACGCTGAGCATTTTGATTGAATGAACCGAATATTTTCAAAAAAATTAAGACGGAGAGAAGCGGTACAAATTAATAAAAACACAAATACAATTAAAGACAATTTCTCAAGCACAATTTGCATCAGATGTTCTTTCAAGATTCTCAAGGCGAAATCGAAGGTGAGCCAACATAAAGATTCGTTCTTGGTCCTGAGGGAAACAGTTTTGTTTTCCTGAAATCGGAGTTGAGATTTGGGAGAAGATTTTAAATTCTCAAGGGACCATGTTAGGTGTTCACACTTGGTGCCAGAGTACTGCGCCTGAGGAAGACTCTCACTAGGCACAGTAATCTGAACACACCTTTATTTTGAGTTTGGGCATAGTGCCTGTGTGTGTGAATACAGCCTAAATGTTTCTTATAGCTGGAGTTTGGCATCAGGTAAAAAGGTAAGAAGAATTACTCCCAGTCCTGATAAAACCAAGATTAAAACTTCTATCAGAAAATTTCTGGAACCCACTTTCAAATTGAGGTTATCAGATCAAAAAATATTAAACAATTATTGGATGAAGTTCAGCATGATATCATGAATTATCGAAACCGAGGTCTGCGGAAGCCGAAGGCTGAGGCAGATAATACAGACATGAGGTTTTCAATAATATACATTTTTTAAACAATAGGCATTCATTAGGGGTTC
>JAEMPF020026955.1:0-10439 GCA_022496165.2 Catalaphyllia jardinei | reverse complement strand
CCTTCGTTGCAAGTTTTGCCGATCCACAGCGGGAGGGCTACAAATTCAGTAGTTAGAGAGAGAGGGGTTTTGGCGCATGTGGGATGCGGGCGCATTTTGCTTTTAAAAAAATTAATATTAAACAATTCTATTAGCTATAAAATTTTTATAGTACCAACTGCCCTTATTTTTACGTCTTTCTTTTTCAATTGCTTCTTCTGTAATTGGAGTCTTATACAATGAATTTTCTGTTTTTGTATATCTATAACCACAAAAAAATTCTACATATTCATAATAATGATGACCTAAAAGATCTATTATAATATCTTTTTTAGTTTTAGGATCAATATAAACAAACTTACCTGCTTCTTTATATTGAACCCCTTCTTTTATAATTGTTCTTTTTATACCATCTATAATTTTCCAATATCGATCTTTTTTATAATCCCCTTTTGAATGAAAAGGAATAACTTTAGGCTTAATCATTGGTATTTTTCTATTTTTAAATTTATTATAAACACGCGCTATCACTGCTTCTGCTTCACTATCTATATATCCATCTTTTATATATTGTCTATCCATATAATATATAATAGGGTATCATTTTTTATAAAAAGATATTATTTTATTATTAGAATTACTAATTCTTTTTATTAATAGACTCTCTTGTTTAAATATCTCAGGATTTCTAAATTTATCTAACATAATAGATAGCTCTTCATTTGTTTTTGAATTAAAATCAACTTCATTAAATATATAAAAATTTCTTAGAGTATTAATAAGAAAATTTCTATATATACAGATTTGTCTTTTTAAATGATTAGTATAAAATTGTAGCATATTATCAGGCATATAATATAATTATAATTTATTCTTCAGTATATTTCTTATAATAGTATTTCTTATACTTTTCAACAGAGGGGCACATATCAATAAAGAAATTATCAAGATTACAGATATCATTAATTAAATCTTCATTATTAAATGTGCCCATCCTTAATGCTCTCTTTATTCTCACTAAGAGATGTGCATAGCTTTGATAAGCATACTTGCAGTTATTCATGTTTTCGTTAACGTTTTTATAGTCAAGCAAACATTCAATTAACATAGAACCACCAAGAGAAATAATAGTCAAAATAGATCCTGAGACAATAGCTGATGCAATACCGCCACCGGCAATGGCTCCTGAAAACAATCTTGCTGCATATTTAATATTTCTGTAATACCTATGAGCTCTCTTATATAAAAACCATTTTAGATGAATTGTTTTGTAATAACCCATCAATTCATCGATTTGATCGCTATTCAAGTCTTGTGAAATGTGATTGAAATCGCAAATTTTTTTTCTCATATTTATAAATAATTACAGGAAAATTATTTATAAATGTGAAGAGCTGTTGAATTGATTATGAACAATGCATTCCTGAGCGCCCTCCAGAAAAACGATACATTCCTGAGCGCCCTCCAGAAAAAACGATACATTCCTGAACGCCCCCCAAAAAATTTTTTTGGTTTTCATTTTGTGTTAGCAAAGCTTGAGCAACGCGTTTCTAGGTAGCTCAGGAATGTATTGGCGTTTAGGAATGTATTGACGTCAAAGAACATTCTAGAAAATTATAAGTCAAGCTCTATAATTAAACTTATTCTACTATCTGTGACATTGCTGTTAGTTTTACTTCTAAAATTAACTCTATCATTTGGACTTAATTCAATAGGTGGATTAAAAGCAGCTGTAGTTGAGAAATGTCCAGAAGGTTTTGTGATGTAATATTTGTTTCCTACTTCATTACCATTTACAATTACTGCTACTACAATTAATTCAGGAGCGTTATCGTTTAAATTAGATGTTAAAGAACCATATAAAATTCTAGAAGAAACAGGAATTGGATAGCCAGAGTTTTGACTACTTGCTCCATTTCCAAAAGACCATTCAAAAGCATTGAGAGAGAGAGGTCCATTTTCTTCAGCATGGATCGCGATCTTTGGTTTTGGAAAGGTAATATAGTCATTTATATTAGCAATTAGAGCGTTAAAATCTGCACTGTCTGTTTTGTTTCTCTTGAGTGAATCTATTGTATTAGATAGGGTTGTTATGTCTGAAGCATTTCCTTTCAGATTTATAGCTGTGTTAAAATCTGTTAAGTTGACTTTACTGGCTAATTGGTTGTCAACATAGCTCTTTTCAGCTTTATAGTTTTGATGAACAGTTAAAGTGTTATTGATAATGTTTAGATCGCTCGCTTCTAACTTATCGCCTAAGGCTGTTTGAACATCTGTCACGTTTGCTTTTTTAGCTAATTCATTGTTTACGTAAGTAGTTCCAGCTTTATTTTTTAATAAATCCGTGACAAATTTTTTAGTGGTCGCGTCACTGTTATCTACTGGAGCGGATACATTAGTTAATCTTTTTTTATTAATATGGTAATGCTGGTCAGCTGTCAAAGAGAAACCAATACCTCTATCTCCCTTTTCGCCTTTCACTGCTTTTACCTCTTGTTTTTGTTCTCCATTAATAAAACCCATATATTATTAATATGATTTATTTCTTAAAATCTGCATCATATCATATATATCTTTTACAACTTCAATAAAATCTTCATAATTTTTAATATCAACATTAAAATAAAATAATTGACTCTCTTTTCTTATTCTTGTGTTTGGTAAAAGAGCTAAATGATATAATTCATTTATATTATGTTCAACACGTTTTTGTTTAAACTCAATAGAAGTTAAATCTTGAGCAACTTGGTTTAGTTTTGTTATAAAATGCCCTTCCATATATTTAATAAGAAATTAATATTTTTTAAGTTCTTTTTTAAATAATTGTTCCTTCACTCTCTTCATATTTAGTAACATCAGAATAAGCATCGCTACGAGTATTATATAAATTTTTAGTTATTAAAGCTCTATTAATACTAAAAGGAGAATCTGACACATAGATAAGCCAAAAATTTTGACCTTGACTATTGAAATGAGGATGTGTTACAGTGATTGCACTAGTGATGCCACTAAAAATAAAATTCATAGTTTCTCTTTGGACAGTTAACCAAAAATAGAATTTTTTTCCTTTGGCGTTATTTGGAATATTAATACTTCTTAAACTTAGCTCATTCATTAGGGGATTTCTGGAAACTACTACTCTATCTTTGCTAATAAAAATATAGATAGGATAAGACCCCCCTCTCCAATGTAAAGTTATTATCATAGCGCCAGTTACAGTGGCTTTATGTTGAAAGCTTAAATAAAAAGTGACAACTCCCTCATTATCCCCATTTGTCTGATATGAATAATTATTTTGAGTTTTCGATGCAGTAGAATCAGGGAAATAAATCCCTTTTATTAATGAAAATCTTCCATCATTTCTTATTAAATTTCTATATATAAATTTAATTAAATTAACATTTTTGTCTAATTGCTTTTGCAAATCTGAATGAACTGTAGATATAGAGCTTTGTAAATTTGCGACTGAAGTTTGGAAAGAATTTTTAAAATCATTTAACTGTTTAAAATTGATAGCATCACTATCTTCATTTCCTTCTGGAAGGTTTTTAATGGTTTTATTATTCATATCGATAGGAGCTTCAAAATTGACCACATCATTATGGAAGTAATACAATCGGTCCCAGAGATGAATCGAAACATCATTCTGGTAACCTCTAACACCATAGACTACCACATAAATATCTGTTTTAGGGTCTGACCTACCTTTAAGACGAATATCAATATCTAAATCATCAAAACTAGGATTGATAATACCCTTATTAAAATGTATCACACTTCTTGTGTTATTATTTACTATTTTGCTATTAATTTTACTGACAGAGAGAGTCCCACTAGATGCATTAATTTCATCAACAGAGAGACCAACACTAATATACATTTCATAAACAATAGTATAGTTTCCAGTTGGTAGATATACAACATCAATACTCAGTCTTGTGCTATAGTAACCTAGACTTGAGTCATAATCAATTTGAAAATGGTATGTTTTTTGATTTACTTTATGATAATCTTTATTTATGAGTCCAATTTTATGAATATCACTATCATCCTCTTTGAAAAGGTCATCATCCATTACTTTTTTGAATACATTTTCTCTGTCAATTGATTCAATTGCGCTCTCTTCAGAGCTTTGTATTGCAGCATCAACATAAGCTTTATCAACATCAGGTGTTGGCACTTTTGCTATTTCTGAATCAATATAATTTTTATTTATAAAATCTCTATTATCAACATATCTTTTATTTACCGCATCTCTCTCATCAGTTGGGTCTGCTAATCCCTTTACCTTTTTTATTTACTATCTGGCCAGCATTGGAACCACTCTGCACAGTGTATTGAAAATTAAGGTCGCCAGTCATATTATCACCTTTTGTTAATACTCTATTAGAAATTAATACTCTAAGATATGCTCTCTCTTTTTCAAAAAAATCAAAGTTAACTGCCCTCTTTAATATTTCAGCTCGGTTATCTGGATCACCATCATTTTCAATAATTGTAGCGAGATTATCTATGTATTTATTACCCATATTTAAATTACCAGTCATCGCTCTCGAACCATCTAATTTTAATAAATCTGAAGTATCTACCGAAGGAATTTTAGCAATTTCTACATCTACATATTTTTTTGAAACAAGATCATTATCACTAAATAAATTTTGTGAATATGGCTCACAGTTTTGAACTATTTTTCCTCTAAGGTCAAAACCCTCAGTTCCATCAGCATTGCTCTTTAACTTAATAAATTTACTATTTAGATATCCTTTATTTACAGCGCTATATAAATCTTTTCTCTTAACAGTTAATGAGTCAGTATCTTTATGATCATCTACGTTTTTTATTTGAAGAATATGATGTGTATCCATTTGTAGATCACCTGTCATGGACCTACTACCATCTAACTTTAGTAGATTTGAAGTGTCTACTGATGGGATTTTAGCTATTTCATTATCAACATAGCTTTTTGAAGCTTTATCAGCAATGGCAATATTTTGTTTTCCATTTTGAATGTCAACATAACCTTTAGTTGCAGCATCATCAGATTGGACTGGATTAGCTAAACTCTCTATTTTATTTCCATCCATATTGATATTTTCAAAGAAGAGTATCTCATAGTTATCATCTGTATCGGGTATCTCAAATATTCTATCATCAAATCCTGTGCCATGTGAACCTTTTATAACTCTTGTTTGAAACTTAAAATTCATTGATGGGTCTCTCTTAAATACTACAATACGAAATCTTATTTTACCCTCAGATCCATTACTTGAGAATCTTATATATGACTTTGTTATAATACCATTCTGTCTGCTTGCAAAACTATAAAGTCTAAAACCGTCAGAGACATGCACATTGAATATATGAGTATAATCAGTAACACCAGTTATCTTTATTAATGATGTATATATACCATCTCTTAACTTATCTGACTTCATTTCAAGTTCTAGAAATGTTTGGCCACCAAAGTCACTTGTTGTACCTGATGGAGATGTCTCATAGAATTTATTTGATAGAGTTAACTCAACACCAGACTTAAATATCTTTAAACTTGGTTGTAAATGAAAATTATTTTCAGTAATTTCAGTATGATCTTTTAATTTTTCATAATTAACAGCATCTTTATCATTTATTGGGTCAGCTAAATTTACTATTTTATGTGATTTTAAGTCAAGATCAGCAGTTAAAACTTTATCTAATTTAGAGTCTAGATTATCATCAGTATATTTTTTAGTAGATGCATCATTATCATCGACAGGTGCTTCTACATTTGTTAATCTCTTTTCTTCAATGTCAAAATTACCATCATCAGTAAGTTTAAATCCAATTCCAGGAAGACCTCTCTCTCCTACTCCTCCATTTTTATTTACATTTTTTTGTTCTAATAATCCATTACTATATCCCATTATATAGTAATAGATTGTTTTATTTTTTAATTGCTTTTATCTAATTATTGTGATTGTGAAGAATGAGAAGGATAATAAGTACTATCATCACTATCAGTACTTTCTAAACTATCATTTAATAAAAATTCTTTATAATCAAATGAGGAAGATGATTGCGAGCAAGAGTCCACCAACCAAGAAGATTGTGATTGAGTAGATTGTGATTCTTGCGATTGTGAGTCTTGAGATTGAGAACATTCCATATATAATATAAAAATATTTTTATTTTTAAATGTCTTCGTTGAAATTTTTTTTAAATTTTTTATTTATCTTATCAATATAAACAAAACTATAAGGTTCAGATGTTGCTCTAAGAAATTTATCCTTATTAACATTTACTTCTTTACACATTCTTGAAGTCTCTGCAGAAGATGGAGAGTCAAATATACAAAAATGAGAGCAATTAATACGTATATCTTTTGGAGTTAGATAATAAGATTGACTTAGATAGATAACACTACAATTTTTATGACGACCACCAATAAAATATTCAACAAGAGGTTTTTGATTCTTTTCACAAACAAAGTCATCAAATATAACTATTTTTTGATTATCACCATCTAGTTCAGATAGTGGTGTTATTTCATCATTGCTAGCTTGGATAACATCATATCCTACCTTTTCTGATATAGGTTCGAATTTATCCATTAGTTCCTGATACTTTTTTTGTTCTATATTTTTTGAGAATAAGTAAATTTTATCAAAATATAGAAGGTTATAGAGCATATGCATAAGAGTATTAGTTTTACCACAACCACTTGGACCACAGATTAACATTCTAAAAGTGTTAGATGGCATGAAATCTTTAATATTTTTAAAATTACCCTTTGTTTTTGATTTTTTATCATAGTTAGGAATTTTCATATATAATTTATATGAATATTTTCTTTTTGATATATAAATGATTTATAAAAAATATAAATTATGTTAATATATGAGTCTAAGTAAATGGAAAGAATTAGCAGAGCGGAGAACTAATACAGGACAAATGAAGAGAGAACTATTTAATAAAATAACAGAAGATAAGATAAGAACTAAAACAACCGATCAAGCTATTGCAAAGACTTTTAGGTTAGACAAACTAGATCAAATAGCTGAACAAACTAAACCCAAAAAGAGAGTCCATATTCAAATACCTAGAGAGGGAGGTATTGATTATGTAGATCCCTATGAAGATATGGATGTAGAGGGATTGCTAAATCTAGAAGATTATGTGGGACCACAAGCAGCAAAGATACCACTACAATACCAAATGGGTCCAAATGAGCCACCTCCTGACTATTCTTTTATAGAAGAAGAAGAAGCAAAAGCACCATTAGCTGAAGCTGAAGAATCAATGGTTGTTGTTGATGATGATAGATCAGAAGTTAATAAGGTTTTAGATCAATTAAAACTCCCTAATTATAATGATGTAGATTATAGATTAGCCGAAACAGATATGACTGATTCAGAAAGAAGAGCTTATCTTCGAAAAATAACTGAAGATGCACAAAAGAAGCAACAAAGGATTACACCTAAAAAATCAAAGGCAACAAAAGATTATAATGCTGGAAGAATAACATTAGATAAAAGAAATCAAATTTATAAGGATATTGGTAAAAAAGAAAAACAATTAAAATCTTACAGACATTACTATGAAAATAAAATGTATTCATATAAAGGTTCTGGTTTAATTCAAAGAGGAAGTGGTGCCTTTTTCTTCGATAATGCAAAAGAAATGCTAAATAAATTAACTCTAATTATTGCAGAAATGAAAGCAGGAAATACAAGCATAGATATGAGAAACATGGGTGTAACTATTTTAGATGCACTTTTACATACCAAACATATTAATAAAAGCCAATATCAAAAATTAGTTAAAAAATATTTTGCTGTTTAATCATATATGGAAAGAGAAATAACATTAAGTAGCTTTTCTGCAAAAAACGAACCTGGAAATAGACCAGGTGACTTTACAACAGTATTTACACCAACAATCATATTAGACTCAAACTCAACCTACTATATTGGTTTAAACAGAATTATCTCAATGTTTTTTACATGGACAAATGTTAATTCAGAATATAATAATCAAAAAATATCATTTAGTAAAGATAATGGTAATAGTTGGACTGATATTGATTTTCCCCAAGGAGTTTGGTCATATAATGATTTTGACAATTATATTAAATCAAAGACAGTAGAAGATGGAGATGGAAATAATCCAAACTATCCAATCACAATAACTTTTGATGAGCCAACTTTTCGAACAATTATAACTTTAGATACAGGCTATCAACTTGATTTAACTAAATCTAATTTTAATAAACTTATTGGATTTGATAAAGAGATTTTAAAAGAAGAACAGAATATTGGAAAGAGAGTACCAAATCTTACAGAGGACACTGATATTTTAAATATACATTGTGATTTAACAAGTACTTCATTAGTTGATGGTGGTGAATCAGATATTATTTATAGTTTTGGTACAGGAACTTTAAGTCAATCATATGCATTTACACTTGAACCAAGACGTATTGTTTTTAGTCCAATAAATACAACAATTATTTCAAGTATACGTATCTATGTAACTGATGGATTAAGAAGACCAATCTATTTTAATAATTCAGATACTGCATTTTCATTAATATTAAAAAAAATAAGTAATTAATATTATATGGTAAACAATTTAATGCTAAAATCAAGAGAATTTAAAAAGATGTATCATCCATCTCTTGGAAGATATGTTTACTTTCATAGAGGAAATGGTCTTATAGTTGATAATATTATGAAACCAATTAGTGCAGGTGTTAGTGAACTTGGAAGCGCTATTGGTAGTAAAATTGCCTCTACAGCTGCAAAAGCATTTGGGAAAAAGAGCAAAAAGCAAAAAGATGCTGAGAAAGAGGCAAAAGAGGCAAAAGAGGCAAAAGAGGCAGAAGAGGTTGTTGAAAAAGCTGGAGATGTTATCCAAAAAATGTTATCAAGACCAAAACCAAAAAGGAAAAAACAGAACAAACCTAAGACACAACATGAAGTTAACACTTTAATTAATAATCTCTTAGATGATTGATTATTAAAAAAAATTATTTTATAAAATATATATGTCATTTCGATCACCAGAAAACGTTCAGAGAAATGAAGAAGTCAGATTTCTTCTTGAAAGCAATATAAGAGCTCCAGCTAATACTACAGAGCAACAAAAGAATGGTTACAAATTTGTAATAAATGATAGAAGCTCTTTTTTTGATTGGTATAATGCTTATTTTGAAGTTCAATTTCATCTTGATCTTAGAGCAGATGGAGGAGATAACGCTGATATAACAACAGCACTCTTATGTGGGTCACATTCACTTATAAGACATCTTGTTATTAAGAGTGCTGGTAAAATTATCTATGATACTGATAATCTCCATCTTGTTACTTTTGCAAAAAATCTACTTGAATATTCAGATGATTATGCCCGAAGTGTTGCAAAAAATAGTTTTTGGTATCTAGATAGTAGTGCAACAGCAACAGATGCAGGAAATACAGGTTTTAGAGCAAGAAGACTATTAACATCCGATAACAAAAGAGTTAATGTAAATATTCCTCTAAACAGATACTCTTTCTTTGAAGAATTAGAGGGAAGGATGTTACCTCCAATGCAACTTGAATTTGAAATAGATTTAAACCCTGATGCTGAAGCACTTTTTGGTGCAGGTGCTAATCATGCAAATGTTAGATTAGTAATTGACCGATTTTACCTATGGGTTCCAAGATTACAACCAAAAGATGCTCTAATGAGTAAATTCATATCTGATTTTCAAAAACCAAGTAAATGGAATTACTTAAGAGAAATGTATCAGAGATCAGATCTAACAAATACAAGTGGAGATTTTAGAATATCAGCATCTATTGATAAAGTAAGATATGTATTTGTCTATTTACAGAGAAATAAGAATAATTTAATTGGAGCAAATCCTTATATATATGATACATTTAAACTAAATGCGGGTGATGCCAATAGTACTCTAACTAGTTGTAGACTTGAATATGGTGATGGAGTATTTTATCCTGAAAGGGACTTTGACCATGAGAGTAAAAATAGAATATTTAATGCATTAATGGGTTATTCATGGAAAAAGAATGATTATAATACTGGAACACAATTAAATATCGCTAATTTTGAATCTATTTATCCTCTTATCTTTTTTGATCTAAGTTATCAAGCTGATGGTGTAAGTAGAGATCCAAAACAACTTATACTTAAATATATGATTAACACTAATGATGGAGATAGGTTTAGGGTTCATGCTATTGTTCTTTATGAAAAGGATGTTGTTGTTGATAAAGTAGGAGATCAATTAGTTATTGTATAAAGGAACAAAAAACCCTCACGAAAAAATATTTAATAAAAAAAATAATTTAAAAAAAAATATTTATATATCATATAGAATGAAAGCAAAGTTTGTAAAGAAAGGAGAAGAAGGAGAAAAAAGAGAAGAAAAAAGAAAAGAAAGTTATGTTATTGTTGATTTTTTAGATATTGATACTAAT
>JAEMPF020026954.1:5000-10440 GCA_022496165.2 Catalaphyllia jardinei | reverse complement strand
ACGAAGGATACCCTCGCTGGCATCGACGAATCAAGAAAGAGGATGTTTGATCACTGAGGAAAAATGATATATTTAATATCACTTCAATCGTTTCGGCTTATTTGAAACACGTTGTCTTGGGTGAAGGACGACGAGAACCATGCATACTCCTTCAACAGATATTTTTGGTGCCGTGGCAGAAAATAATGATGAAAACATAGAAGTCGAAGAAGAAGAAGAAGAAGAAGAAGAGGTAGAAGAGGAACAGGAAGAAGAGGATCCTGAAGAGGAAGAGACTACCAGCTCCGAAGAGGAAGAGGAAGAAGAAGTGGAGGACGATGATGAACCAGATCCATGGCGCACGTTACGTCACAAAGTCGGGGAAGATATCAAAGAAACCTACCTGAAAGAAGTCCAACAGCTCTTGGATAAGGGAGAATCCCAAGAGTATGCTGAAAAATTCCGCTTTCAATATTCTATTACCTGTAAGTGGGAGAAGGCTACGAAGGACTTATTTAGAGCTTCTAAAATGGACTCACCATATCAAACACAACTCAATACACCGTAAAGTCATGAAGACTCTTCGACGTTTTATTGAGGAAAATGACATGGATTTTGACGAAGGGGCCGAGTCGGCAGTGGCGAAGCGGAAATTGTTGTTAAACAGACTAATGCGAAAGAAGTTACTCCCTGAGGATAATGACGAAGAGGAAGTAGAAGAGGTGGAAATCTGAGTCAGCCATGTGACTCTTATAAGAGTGTGTTTCTAGAGTTTTAGTCATTATTCGTAAGACGCCACACAAGATGAGTTGCTACAATCAACTGCCGGAAAATGACCAGAAGATTGTATGTAAAAAGGCCTACCACAAAAAATATTATGCAAAGAACAGAGAGCGAATCCTGGCCCGACAAAAACGATATCGTGCAGAGAACGTCGAGATTCTCAAGACCCGTCGAAAAAGATGGTATGAAAACAAAAGGGAAAGGATCGCCAGCAGCCAGAGAGCCTATTGTCAACAAAACAAGGAACACATCACAAATTACCGCAGACAATACTGTAGAAACAACCGGGAACGGCTCAACGAATATTGGAGAAGTTATTATGCCAAGAATTAGGAACGGATTAGGCAAAGTCTTCGTGACCAAAAGCAAAGAAAAATAGGCCAGAATATCGTGCGTGTTCGGGCCTGGGACAGAGATTCCGAGAAACTGGAAACGACTCTAGTTCCCAGCGATACACTTTGTGGGGTACCGACAGTCAAGACTTAAAGTTGTAATCAATTCTCTCTTTGGTTTTCATGCTCTTATTATTCAATAAACGTCATAAATTATGCATCAGACTCTTTGTTTTGTTTATAACTGTAATAACCAATCCCCCGCGTAGGCCTAGTCCTCGCCGCTGGGTATAAATATTTCTTCTTTCGCGCGAGTTATGCAAATCGTGAGCTATTTCCATCGCTCGAAGACTCAAGTTGTTGAACTACGCTGTATTCCTAAATCGTCAGGTAATGTCTTGTATTTCTTAGGTTATTCGTATTCCTGTTGCATGTTATTCGTGTTCCTGTTATTTTCCATTGTTATATAGGTTTTTCAGCTCTTAACGCGTTATGTTGTTAACTTTCTTCTAGAAACCACAGGCAAAGTCATGTGCATTAAAGTAAAGAGCTCTGGTTGTCTTTAAGCTTATTGAACTCTTATTGATCGATTACTATCGTCGGTGCGTTGGTTATATAACAATTTCATGACATAGGTATACCCCCTATCCCTGGTCTTCACAATAGTTCTTAACCATGTGATATTACATATCCCCTATCCCCCATCTTCTCATTGGATACACGTTTCTATATACAAGTCTTTCACACTCGAGCAAAATCATTTTACTTGTGACGAAGTTGGACCCACTTTTTCGCATTCTTATCTTGGCGATTATGGAACTAAGTGATCAAGAGCTGAGCATCGCTTTGGAGGAATTTGAAAGGACTATGGTTGATGTAAGTGAATTATTCTTGCCACTATTAGAGAACCGCTTAGACCGAACTATAATTTGTGCGGCTGATGAATCAGGAGCGATGCGATTTGCAATGTTTGTTTGATCTTAGTTTAAGCGCGAACGTTTGTTTGAAATACCTTAGATGATATGTTTAGCTTCTATGCGTGCCCTCGGTTTTTAATTCATTTCACGTTTCATCTCTGACTAAATACGTTAATTCTTCAACGATGGCTTAAAATGTCTTTTATTTGTTTAAGATTCTTTTGAATGATGCTTTTCTCAAGGGAACAGTTGAGATAAATGAGTTTAGATATGCATTTCCACTTGATGTATTTCAATTAGTAGTGCACACACCTTGTTTGCAAATTGGACACAGGTCCCTCTTGTAAAGACTTAGGATTTTTGAAAATACAATTGTTTCTCATTTGATTTACATGTGTATAGATTGATTCTCAATTGACATATCGGACGGGTTTGAGAGACCGATCCCAGACCTTCGATTCCAGTGGGCAATTTTTCTCGCTCAAAACAAACTCCTATGGAAACCTGGAACCTCGTTTCCAGGTTTGACTGCTGGGAGCCGCTATCGCCATCTTGAATTCTTAATTCACCTCCTGATTGGCTGAAATTTGTGGCAGCCATCTTGGATTTGGAAAACAATAGAGTCTATTGTTCTCTAAACAATAGCCTATTGTCTTTCTCGGCTCCTTATTGGTTACGGCTCATATGAGCCAGGTATAGTAGTCTGAGACTGAAACACATTTCTTTCTAGTCAAGTTTTTGAACAGTTCGTCGGAATATGTGAACCAAACGCGCCAGGTTTTTGAATTTTTGATCTACGGGCGTTACGGGAATTAATTTCACATGACAGCTTGTCAAATTTGGTTCAATCACAGCGGAAATAAAATAGTTAAACCAATCAAATTTACTTTGTCCCCTCACGTCAATCACGCGCATTCGCCATCAGATCACAACTGGCTTTTTTACCATGTTTACGATTTTATTAATGGGAGGGTTATAAAATAAATAAACCCCTTTCTGGCTTGCTGGTATGTCGGCTGATAATGTCCTTGGCTGAGAGATTGTCCTCAAAACTTCACATTTGCCCTCGAAGCTTCGCTTCTGGGCCAAATGTTCATTTTTCAGACAATCTCTCAGCCGCGGACATTATTAGCCGACATACCAGCCGCCTGAAGGGGTTTATTTACTAAATATTCACTTCGCCTTCGGCTAATAATTGTTAATTAGTATATACCCCACAAGTGAATAGTACTTTTCGTGCACGCTAATTGGCTATCTTAATATAAAAAAAAGTGCAAAATCATTTGTTCCTAGAAGATATCAGTTGTCGAAAAGAAGTAAAATCAGAAATAGTGCGGTGATGGTCAGGAAGAGAGTTCCCGGAGCTTTTCGTTGGGCTGGTTGTTCTTTCACTGTTTACAGCTTGGTATTTGATGATCATTTTGGAAATACCCAGGTATTACTGTGTCATAGCAATAACGTATACACCCTTTTAATAAGTGGCGGCGCCATTTTGAATATTAAATTTACGACGTCATTCGCGGAAAGTAACCTGTCATCTTGCGCTGACTTCATTACGTTGATCGCTGGTCATCGTCTAAAGAAGAGAACAAGAAAATAGGCAGTCAATGACTGCAGGTGGCTACTGCTGGTATTATTTAGATCACTGCAGTAAAACAAATCATATTGCAATAAAAGGGGTTATAAAACGAGCTACTACGAAAACGTTTTTGCACTCGTAGCTTATTAAAAACATGCCGACTTGTTTGAGTTGTTTCTTGCACCGCGCAAAATATGGCGATCTACAAATTTGTAAGATAAGACTCTCGGTAGTTTGAATTTAATATCTTAAGTTAGTCAGCTTTAGATAAAGGGTGCAGAAAAAAAAACACCGTGATTTTGAAGTAAAATTGAACGTAAAATATTTCACTAGTAGTTCAAATATACTTACCAGGCTTAGCAATCGCCAATTCTTTTGAAAAAAAACTGCGCCTGACTGCTAAAGAAAATAATGTTGCGTGACACGAACTAGACAAGTGAAGCCAAAATAATAGAAAAATAGACTGCCGCATCTTCGTTTATAAATAACCTCCTTTTTATTTCTACGCAATCTGCGTTAGGAGTCCCAAATTCTCGGAAGTTATTTTCAAAAAACACAACTTGAAAGTTTATGTAAATTTATGAAAGCTGTTTGAATATTTGTTTACGATTTTTACTGTGTATCATATGAGATCTTTTTATATTTAATTTAGCTGAATATAAAAACTTTCCATGCCAAATAAAAATCTAAATGTATGAAACAGCTATTTGAATCACACAGAGAAAACATTTATTTGCAGAAACAAAGAATACTTTGAATTCCCTGAGTTTTTCATGCCCCTAAATTCGAATTCCTAGTTCTCATGAAGATTCAAAATTATATGTTTCTCTACCAAAATTTCGAGATGCATGACATAAGAATAAATGTTTCAGGTTAAAGAAATTATTTTAGTTCCTAACTATTTCTTGAGGAAGCATGCCATTTATAACTGTCATTTTCTTTTGTAACCCTTTCTTGTGTTGAAATATCAAGCAATAAATATCAAGAAATAAAAAGCAATAAATATCACTTTAATGTACACCACAATCAGGTAAGTGGCTTATTTTGTTTTAGGTTTGAGGAAGGGGGAGCTAGGAAAGGGCAGTATACCTGTAAAATATTTCTGCATTCATTTTCAGCCCCTTAAATTTTAAAACATGTGACTATTATCTTTATTGTGTGTTGCAGCTGAAGCAAGTTAAACTATTGTAATGTACATATGCCAATATCCAAGATGAACACTGCAGTAACAACTACAGTATAATATGAAAGTAAAATTGAAAAAACAATAAAAAAAAAATGGGAATTTGCAGTGGCATTTCCACGAAGTGGCTCTTTATCCACTGTTTCCAGATCTAATTAGAATGTAGAAATGTTGATTTTTGTGCAAGGAGGAAACCACCTACTCACAGCAGCCTTTGATTTACCTTTAGGGTCAACTATAACAAAATCACTGAAACAGAACTTAGATTCTCACCCTGCACGCATGAGGAGAGAGTTTTAGAACAGGAGCTGAGTTATAATTAAAAGCGCAAACACATGCAGATTGAAAATAAGGTCTGAACCTGATTACGATTTCCTTTTAAGTTTTCACATCGTTTCAGTTTCCTTTTTGCATCAGATATTTGTTAGCGTTTCCACGTTTTGTGATTTCAAGAACTGACGATTCTCACGTGCCCATTCCATCTCCCCTTAAATTGAAAACAGTCATAATTATTGTTTCCTGGTAAGTTATTTTATCAAGATGATAAGGGGTAACTGGTAAGAGAGTTAAACGCATGAAAGCAACTGACTGTGATAGTCTTATTGAAATTACGAAACACAGCAAGTTTGGAATAGCGTAGAGATAAATATTGGGGGTCTCAGGTCAC
>JAEMPF020026953.1:0-10443 GCA_022496165.2 Catalaphyllia jardinei | reverse complement strand
ATCTACCAGGCAACAGACATAAAAATAATAACATCAATGCAACCTAATAACTGCAAGGAAAAAAAAGGGAGTTAAAAGGATACAAATACCACGAAAACAACTAGGTTTCCATTAGTGCTTGGCGATCGTGCTGTCTTATTTACCGCCAAAAAGTCTCAAACTTTAGACGAATATATGTATACAGGTGTACAGCAGGAAAACGGTAAGAGGTGCGACGTCTTAAAAACAAACTTTAACTTCTTCTTGGTTGAAAACTCCATTGATTCGAACAAGAAATAATTGATTATATGATTTTACCTGGTAAAATGAAGAAAAGTAGTTAACTTTGCTTTTTTTAAACCAGGAGATGACGCCGGTACTGCCCGCACAATTTCGCGGGTTCTTCGTCATATTTCATAGCGTGAAAGGCAAATAGTGGCAAAATGTCAACAACTTCAGCATCGTGTAATTCACTAACCAGAGGGGCGGTTAGGGGCGCCTGATCATTTTCTATTGGGAAATTAACTTACTTTGGAATGGATATTAATTTTGAAGTCTGACAAGTTTGGGTTTGGAGAGAAATCGGTAAAATGTAACATCAACTCAAATTTCACAAAGCTTCACGAAGGCCGACAGTGAAGCACCGAAGTCGAGTCCTAACTTGTCTTAGAAATTAAGTTTAGAGTCAAAAAGTTTCCAGCAACTAGCCCAGTACCAGCTCGAAGCTGTCCTATGGGTTTGAAATCACAAATTTAAAAAAAGTTGGTAAAAATGATTAATATTGATACTCACTTCTTCCCAGAAGCCCGCCATGTTGATTTCATGACCACGATAAAAGAGCGTTCGTGATTCGTTAATACGACCAACCATGATGCCTTTCAGACCGTGTCCAACCTCCTCTCCCTGCAAACAGTGTGCTCGCAAACGCGAAGGCGGAGTGTCATTCCAAAGGTAAGTAGGTCATCTGTTCTTTCAGTTTACTGAAATAACATGATATGCACGATACGAAGGTTTAGCAGATACTCGTAGTCTGTGCCTTCTGGAATAAATGTACGCTCATTTCTAGGAAGTTGTCTGAAGTCTGCTGAGCTTTTGGTGTTAAGATTATTCCTTAAGAATTCACTTTCTAGACATGTTACTGAATAGTCAACTGGTTCAGCTTACTTTGCTAATATCATTGCGTGGTTGAAGACTAACCTAATTATGATAGCCTTGGTCCTTAATTAAGTACAAGAAGAGATCGGAGTTATCATGTTATCTTTTTTTGGTTAGTGGCGAGGCTCCACTAATTGAATTCATTAAATATAAATTGTCACAAATAAACCTTCTATTGATAATGCAGACTACTGTCTTATTATCAATACAACGGGAAACATCATCCACAGGAAAATAGAGCCTGCTTAATTATATTAAATCCCACACATTCTCCAACGTTAATTTATTTCTGTTAAGTAAAAGCGTCGAAGGCACTGAAGTAATGTTTATTACTGCTGCCGGTTCTCAACCCCATTGAGAAGCAGCAATAAAAATCATACAAATAATTAAAGTTTTAAAACCAGAAAAAGCTAAAGCTAGCACTTGGCTTGTGAAGCCCTTAGCGGAATACTTCACCAATCAACCGATTTCTCGCTGACACCGCAAGGGTGCAATATAAGCCCGCTGAAGTGTAAAGATGCCACTATCACAGCAAGCTCGTAGTTTGACGCACGAAAGCAGATAGCCTTATCCTTCAATGACAACAATGAACAACAACAACACACACGTTATTACTCATGTAGATGAAAAGATAATTTTGATTACTTTAAGGGGTTACCAGCTTCGTGAAATAACTAAAAAGCTAAAAACATCAAGGAGCTGGTTTAAATAGTGTAAATTAAATATTTTTATATTTTTTTACAGCGGAGGTAAGACAGTAATACACAAAAATGCATTCTAGCTAAGCTATCACACACACAACACATACACACTTACAACATTAACATACAGTGATGATAATAACAGTAATTAGAACGTAACATCAACCTATGTGTAAAGCAATCTATGGAGGAGGTATAATAATTCTAATAGCTATATGTTGAAAGCAATATTTTAGTACAATGTCATCAATATAATGAAAGATATTGTTCCTTTAGACTTAAATCTTGAAAGAGAGCCAATTTTGACTTGTTCATTTATTGCATTCCAAATCACGGGCGAGTGATATCTTATATTAAATTTGCCATGGTTAGTTCTTACTTTAGGGAGGTAATAAGACTGTTCTGTAGCAAATCTTGTATTATATTGATGAACTTTGCTGACCTCAGTAAAAAAATTATCGAACATAAGAGGTAACAATCTATTCTTAAACTTATACATAAATATTGCAATCTGATATGACACAAGATCATGCAGTTTTATAATATTTAGGGTTTTGAATAGAGGACTTGAGTGCTCATCAAGTTTTGAAAATCTCATGAGGCGCAATGCTTTTTTCTGTAGAACATAATGCGGTTTTAGGGTAGTTGAATATGTATAGCCCTAGGCAATTATACCATATATCATAAAAGGATAAATATAAAAAAAAGTCAGTTCATAGTATAGGCCAGTTACAGTATTGATATCTACATAGTGACGGATTTTACTTAATATTCCGAGCCTCCTCGTCAGTTTTTTTTAAAAATATACTCAATATGTGGTTTCCATGATAAATTTGAATCAGTATATGGACACCAAGGTATTTGAAAGATCTCTCTACAAACATCATCTGTCACCAAATTAAAATCATCAAATATCTTTTTCTGAGAGGGATGAAATATGACAGCTTAATTTTTCGATATTTAGAGACAGCTTATTCGAACAAAGCCATCTATTTACAGCGTAACGCAGTGTTAATGTATGTCTCAACATTGCAGTATCTCTGTGTCTATAAAACAAATTAGCATCGTCAGCAAATAAGTGGACATCAAGAAGGTGTGAGCATTTATGAAAGCCATTTTTATATAACAGAAATAAAATTGGACCCATTGCTGATTTGAGGAATCTCACAAGGAGCAGTGATAAGGTCAGATGTTGCAACCAATAGACGCGGCCGAAAATTCAAATAGGTTAAAATAAGGTAAAATTAAAAACGAATACCAGCACTACAAAGAGCACCTTTACTTTAGTAACGCTGCAAAGTTTTAACAACTCAGGTGTAATATCAGCTGACAAAATGTACGTTGAAAATTGAAAAATTTACAGACATTTCTGATGACTGGGGGTATAATGCATACCCCCAGTCATACAAAAGTCTATAAATTTTTCAATTTTCAACTCACATATTTTCAGCTGATATTACACCTGCGATACTGAAACTTTGCAGGGTTAATAAAGTAAAGGTGCTCTTTGTAGTGCTGGTATTCGTTTTTAATTTTGACTTACTTGAATTTTCGGCCGCCATTTTGGAGAAGGGTCTATTGCTTACGATTTTATGAAGTAAACCAGTCTTCACGAATGCCTCTTATTCCGTAGTATTCAAGTTTATCAATTAGAATATCATGATCTACTGTATCAAATGCATAAGAGGGTTCACCCTCATCAACTGCCTTTTGTACTTTATGAATTATACTAAGAATAGCTTAGTCAGTTGAGTGTTTAGGAAGGAAACCAAATTGTCCCTTAAAAAAATACATTTTCTTTTTCTAGAAATTGTAATAGTGTGTTAGATATAAGTTTCTCCAAGACTTAATTAAATATAGAAAGTAGAAAGATAGGGCGATAGTTACTGACATTAGTTTGTGAATCTTTTTATCATATTTGCAACTATATATTTCTCTGGTACTATTCCAGACGAAATAGAAGTATTAAATAGGCTTGCTAATGGGACAGATATAACATTTCTAATGATTTTAAGGACATTTACTGGCAGACTATATGGGCCAGCAGACTTGCCAGGTTTTAAATTTGAAAATTGGGTTTCAAGCTCAGAAGGAGTAATAGGAAGTAGATAAAAGGTATCACTTATAGGATTTTTTAAATACTCTAATACTCTCGGGATTATTCTCAGCTGTAACCTAACCAAGTTAAGTCCTACATTCTAAAGCCATTCTAAATTTGCCATCTGTTTTGGATCAGTTAATTCAGTTTCATTTTGTATAATTTTGACACTTTTCTGGTTTATCTTTCGTTTAAAGTGAACTATTCACGCTACACATGGTATCCGTTTCGTTGTAAATAGCAATGAAGCATTTTTATATTATTTCCAGTTTTATTATGTGTGCGAAGCTCCCATTAATTAAGTTGGCAGCAAAACTTTGTCTGTCTTCCAAAATCACGTGATCGAAAAGAAATTTAGTGAGATGACTTGGCACTGTGGATGAGCAGATTCATTGCTAGCACTCGGCTTTTGCCAGTGGATTTTTTGCCTTCTTCGTGTTAGCCACTTCGATTTTGTGTACCATTTATCGGCTTTTAGATACTTTTTCAATTTTCCCCGCTTTCAGTTGCCAAGGTAGGTTTTTTCTTTTATGACTCGTTTTGAGATGCGCGCGTGGTCTGTTTGCATGTATCGAAAAATCCATCTTCGCATCCTTCATAATTTCCGGCAGTTGAACTCATGCTTTATTACGTCTTTTTTCATTTATCGAAAATACGGCTTCCTCATTTAGGCTTTGAAATCATTGATTGCAGTTGTATTGTTTATTGATAGCTTTCTTTCGTCATTCCTTGATGTGTCCATATCGGGAGTTGATTTTCTCACACAAGCCAACATATCATGATCGAGACTCGACTGGGCTTGTGGTTAATGCAGGTTCAACAGGGACTAATACACTTTTGCAAGCTAAAATTTATCGGCCTGAATGTTGGGCGCAGGTTGCTCTATACTGCGAAAAGAGTCATTGTACTTTCGCAAGCCAGCATCTCGCTAGCCAACATTTCTGACATCGACTTGAAGTGACTGATATGTAGGCAGCCGGCTAACTTCTAAGTGAGACATATTTGGGATTGTCAGAAACTCTCAGAAATTGAAAAGACTGTAGTGCACTTGCATTATACTTGCATTGTTAGAAATACACCTGCAGCTGACCAGTTTTTTTTTTTCAGTCATCCTGTTGTTGCCTTTTTCTAGATTAAAAGTTAGTGTACGAATCTCGGTTCAACGAGGATCGACTTCTATAACCATTTCGTGCAAGAATGCAAAAGATGCATGCCTTGTTGCGTTTAAGAATCAGTTCTGGAATACATGTATGATCAGCGTGACGCAAATAGACCAATTTCGATACATTAAAATTCAGTCTCAAATAATAGATCTCAGAACGAGGCTCTAAGGGAATAAACCCCACCAACTCTGTATTTATTCTCCAGCGCCTCGTACTGAGGTCTATTGTTTTAGGCTGAATTTTAATCTATCGAAATTGGGCTATTACGGACAACGATGTCGTATTGAAAAGTTTGCTACAATTCTCAGAGCCAAGACGTTTTAAACTTTCATGCGAAAACTGTAACAAGTTGTTGCTGAATACAAAATGTGGAATGAAGGGATGTTTTGCTTGTCACAAATGATGGGCTGCAATGACTACATTCCCGGATGTAGAGTCACGCGCTTGGCAAGGAAACAAAGGGTGGTAATTATGTCTACATCCACTTCTACACAAATTCCTAGCCAGAAAGCAATAAAAAAACCCACATCAGCCGTGACAAAACAGTAAATAAGCTAATATGAGACGTATGAGAAGTTGTGAAAAGTTACACAAAAAGTTAGGTTTGCCGATCCGGGCCGGGTTGTTCGAAAGCCGGTTAACGTTAACCCAGGATTAAACGTTAACTGAGGCATTATTTTTTCTTGTTTAAAAATGTTTTTCACCTCTAACGTTTGGTGTAGTTTGAGATTAAACTACACTGAAGGGCAAACAATATAAACAGATTATCTAACCATAAAGTTACAACAATGACATCAAAATTCTCGCTAACCCTGGGTTAGCTTAATCGGGCTTTGAACAACCCGACCCCGGTTTTCATAACTTCAGGTATATCTAATTTCAGTCTGCCATTTAACTATGAGCTCTTCTGATCATGAAAACGTTTAGGAGTCAAACATGGCTAGCTGGGTATTCTAGCAAGTATAGTGTTTGCTCTGTGAAGTATATACAAAATAATTCATATTTGAACTGCGGTTGTAGATGTAAGTGAAGAGTGATCATCGCGGTAAATTTTCCAATTTAAGCAATTGGAAAGAAGAAGTCTGAAAAAGTCAGGGCTTAATGGGATTCAAACCTGTGAGCTCCGTGATACAAGTGCGATGCTCTACCAACTAAAATATGAAGCCACTCATTTCTTCCCGCGCATTGAAATGATGTGATGTATATATGAAATAATTCATATTTGAAATGCGGTTGTCGATGAAAATGAAGAGTGATAATCGCAGGAAATTTTCCAGTTTAAGCAACTGGAATGAAGAAGCCTGAAAAGATCAGGGCTTCAACGGGATTCAAACCCGTGACCTCACGGGTTCGAATCCCGTTGAAGCCCTGCCTTTTTTAGGCTCCTTTTTTCCAATTGCTTAAATTGGAAAATTTTCTGAGATGATCAGTCACCACTTTTACATTATTTGCTCTTTTGTCTAGGTTCCTGTTTCTTCGTGTTCTGCGCATGGAATAATTAGAAGATTGCCTCATCACTTATGTTCAACTCTTTATTCTAGAAATTGTGGTGTTACAGCCGGATGAAAACCGAAATGGAGATATTTGCATTGGTGCCACTCTATATCGTAACCACTCTCTTTGGTTTTGGATGTGTTCCAGGTATTTTTAAAGCTGACTATGGTGAATAAAAATCTGCAAGCTAGCTCAGGGGCCCATCAGGGTGGAACTTGACCCGGTTTTCGTTGGATGAAGCGACCAGGAGTATTTCTACACCGCCCTGGATGGGATGCAGTGGCCTCATTATTAGTGCGCTCGTCTCCGGATCGAGCTGTCCGGGTTCGAGCCCCAGCCGGGGACACTGTATTGTGTTCTTGGGCGAGACACTTTACTCTCACAGTGCCTCTCTCCACCCAGGTGTATAAATGTGCCGTCGATTTTAATGCTGGGGGTAACCCTGCGATGGACTAGCGTCCCATCTAGGGGGGAGTAGAATTATTTCTAGTGGCTTCATGCTAAGGAAACCGGGATAAGCTCCGGCCTGATGAGCCACTTGGCTCGTACGCAGATTTTACCTACCTTTTACCTAGGTGGGATACTAGTCCATCGGAGGGTTACCCCTACTAAATATTAAACTCTTCGGTACCCATGTATACATCTCGGTGGAGAGAGGCATTGTGAGAGTCAAGTGTCTTTCCCAAGAACACAACATATGTCCCCGGCCAGTGCTCGAACTCGGACAGCTCGATCCGGAGACGAGCGCACTGATTATGAGGCCACATGGTGAATGGATTTAAAAAATTGCAGGTTTCAGAAAGTTTTAATGCCATCTCAACATCTCGAAGCCTTTGCAATTAGTAGCGGAGTCTCGTTTTCCTCTGTCACATTCGTTTTTGAGTCCAAGCTCGTTCAAGGACAGTCCCAAATTTTAAAGCTCTCGGATTTCACCATTCGCCTCATTTATACTTTGTCAATGTTCCAGCAATTTTAACCCTAGGATCCAGGTTTCATAATAATTTACTAACCTTAAAACAAGTATTTGAGATTTACACGTATAAGCACATCCAGTGACCGGTCGTACCTTAATTATAGTCTTGCAAAGAGCTAGTCTACGCTTTCAAAAAAAGGAAAAAACCGTCATGTAGTTCAAACTTGTGTAAAATTCTCAATCAGTTGCCTGAAACTTTAAAATTCCTGCGAAAAAAGATCTTTTAAAAATTAGAACTAAATTAAGTTCGCTGTTTTGTTGGAATTCTTGTTAGTTGTGAGTTTGTCAATGTTCAAACTGAATAAAATGTAAATTCTTGCAGTCAGTTAAAGTGAAGATGAGAGGACTATTTAATTCTACATATAACAAGTGTCCTGCTCTGTTCGGTGACAGTAGCGTAAGTTTGCTATTTTTTTTAGTTTTGAGAGCACTATTTCCGTCTAATTCTCATTAGTATATATACCAAACAAGTGATTAGTACTTTTCGCGCCCGCTGATTGGCTAGCTCGGAGGTAATTAGCCAAGTACTATTCACCTCCACTTCGGTGAATAATTGTTAACTCTTTCCAATTTTCTTAAGCATTGCCTAGTGTGTTCAGGCAGGATCCAGGAATTCAGCTTAGTGTGCACGAGCAAGATCCCGTAGTTCGTCCTAATGAGCCCGAGCAAGATCCCGGAATTCTGGAAAACATCGAGGAGATTCTTGGTACGTTAAGCCAATAAGCACTTCAGCTGAACTTAAAACCTACCCTCTCTGTTGTAGACATGTAACTTACCAAGAGTCTTGAACTTACGAGTTATGAACACATGTAACTTACGGCTTGCCTTGGCATAACTATAGCTAGAACTTTTAAATATGCCAAAGAATTAAACTTGTAGATTATTCAGCTAAGTGGATGCTATTTTTTATTTAAACAGTTGCTTTGTCAACATTCAACTCGTTCTTAGGTGAGCCTTGTCCCAATGGCTGGACACGATTTAACAACTACTGTTACCTGGTGATCAGTACCACCTCGTCTTGGGACGACGCTCAAAAGCACTGCAAATCCCTGGGTGCAGAGCTGGTGAAGATAAACAGTCCTGAGGAGAACGACTTTGTCCTGGATCTTAGCAAGCATAAGCCAACAGTGACACTGGTTTGGATCGGGCTGAAATGGTATACAGGAAAAGACTTCTACTGGTCCGACTCCTCAGTTCCAGACTACACAAACTGGGCTCCAGGTGAACCTAATGGGGGAGCTAGGGAGCCATGCACATCGATGTATACTGCACAGAAAAAGAAAAATCTTCCTACAGCCGCAGCTGGTTATTGGAATGATGTTAAGTGTCACGGAGTTCCGAGCATCGGCAGTGTTTGCAAGAGGCTTCCCTAGTGGACAAGTCAACTTAACAAAAAGCTGCAAGTAGCCATGGGTGATGGGAATGAGCTAGGCTGTAGGTTGTTAAAAAATGTCTCTTGCCAAGGGACGTTTAAAAATGTACTGAAGTAAAACAACAGACTAGATCAGAGACTCTTAACTAAAAATAATTGTAATCAACGGGATGTAGATGAAATAGCGGCTTGAAAACAAAAATGTTACCAAGGGTTCTTTGTTGTTGTTTATATAGACATCACTTTGACTAAGTTTGCAGATAATTTTGGAATAACTTCATTAGTCTTTTCATTGTAAATTCTCATTTTAGCGCATCGACATTAATACTGCGTTTGACCCGAGGTTTTATAAAAAAGCAAAAACATTACTTCAAAAGGTTTAGTTGTATATTTTCGATCAAGTTGGGAATAAAACTAGCCATAAAAGTTTCTGTATTCATAACGGACCCTTGAACTGCATTTCTTGGTCTCTGCCATATATATCCATAGCAGTAATCTGGCGAAATAAAAGGATTTCCTTGCAAGTAAATAAAACACACCCACGCGCACTCATTCAGAAAAACGTTTACACGATGTAAGCGGAAATCATGTAACTGTCTGGTTTATCGTTTAGCCAGTTATCAGAAGGAAACTCCCAATATAAAACTATTTCAGATCTCCACAGGAAAAACCAAAACGGCATAGTTCTGAAGTCTCTTTTTTCTACATTACAACATGCAAGTAAAGCACATGGCGTCTGAGAGTAGAGCTCAGATATTTCCCTTATTCTGATACAATTTTCGTACCCATACTATACGTTCCGTATTCTTATACAAAATTCTTCAAGCTGGAGGTAATTTGGTGCCCGATTTAAGAGACACATGGCTTACGTTTAGTAACACAGTCGAACTCATAAAGTACGACCACCTTGGGGACAGATCTAGAAAAAAGTGGCCATTGTAGCTTTGTGACCGTTGTAAGAGTAACTGTGATTGGATTTTGTCTCAGGTCGTTCTTCTTAAACACTACGTTTGACTTTTTAACCTATCCGCGAACAAGTAGAGCTAGTTCATTTCCTCTTGCATTATTAGAAAAGTTTTGGTTAGCACCGAGGTTGAAACCACATGCTTACCAACTCCTCTTGGAGGTGTGGTTACAGGTAAACGTTTTCACCACTTTACTTAGTATAGTTCCTTAGAATGCATATCTTAGGTAGTTTTGATTGTTATTTCCAAGGTTGTCATTGGTGTAGTATAAATCTACTGGTCGTTTAAAACTTTCATCTAAATATAATCCTCTTTACAGACACTTCGAAAACGCCAAGAAGCGGCCCCTAGCGCACGCTTTTACGCTACTCACTATCTATCACAGATTATAGTTCACAACTAAATTTTCTCCGATTCTTATTGGTTTAAATTGATCACGTGACGCCATAGTGCTCATCCGCGGAGGGCCACTATCAGCCCATAGTGCCCGTCCGAGGAAAATACCCGGATGGATAGTAGTCGTCCGCCGGAAATACCCGGATG
>JAEMPF020026952.1:7500-10445 GCA_022496165.2 Catalaphyllia jardinei | reverse complement strand
CAATAAAGGAGCCGCCCTTGAAAATTGCTTCGGGTTTATAGACGGAACAGTGCGCCCCATCAGCCGACCTATCATAAACCAGAGAGCCGTGTATAATGGACACAAACGCGTTCACGCACTAAAATTCCAGTCTGTGGCACTTCCCAATGGTTTAATTGGTCATCTCTATGGTGCTGTGGGTAAGCAAAATTCATGTTACATGCACTACTATTTTTTCCAGTTCTCAAACGTTTCGATTCTTATTTTTCTACAATTTTGTTTTTATATTCAGAAGGAAGAATGCACGATGGTAGGATGTTGGCCGTGTCAAATCTCTACGATGAACTGGAGAATTTTGCCATTTCCCTAACCGGAGCAGAACTGTGTCTTTATGGCGATCCTGCTTATCCGCTAAGGGTTCATCTCCAAGCACCATTTCGCATTGGAATTTTGACCAGAGATATGCAGATTTTTAATGATTCAATGAGTGCAGTCCGTGTTTCTGTAGAATGGTTATTTTCTGATATCATTAATTATTTCAAATTCCTGGACTTCAAGAAGGACTTAAAGATAGGACCAAGCCAGGTTGGCAAGATGTACATTGTTTGCGCACTACTTAGAAACGCCCTAACCTGCCTATATTCCAACTCTACAGCTGAATACTTTGACCTTGTACCCTCCACGTTGGATTACTATTTCAGTTAAGTTTCGAATAGGGACAAAGGAAGTGTCCCTTACTCATGGAAAGGGAGGCATCTGGAAAAATAGAGTCACTGTAAAAGTTTCATACCCTTGTGTGCGATGATAGGGTCCAAAATGGTTAGAAGGTTTCTGAAGAACAGGGGTTAGGGAAATTTCACCCGGATGGGAAGTATAAGTTATAACTAAGTTATCCCATTTACCTGTTTACTGCCTCCTTCCCATGAATAATAAATGCTCTACAGAAAAACAATTTTGCAAACTATGAGGTCTACAACAACAACAACAACAACAAACAACAACAAACTTTATTAGAAAATCTACACTTGCAGAGACCAGGAATAAAGGGGAAAACGCCCCAATTTATATTTCAGAAAAGTCAATTTGTAACATCTCCATAAAGAGGGAAGAAAGTAATAAATTTGGTACATGTAGCTGAGTACAGTAAGTTATCATCTCACCCCGCCCCACTTCATAAATGAATTCACTTCAGAAGAACAATTTTCAATCTAGGAGATCAACTCTAACACAACAACAGGGATTAAAATTAATGCAATGTAATGGTTTAAGTCTTAAGTCCAAGTTTAATTGACTTGGAAGAAGAAAGACATGGGAAAAGGTTATTGTTACATCATCGCCAAAAACAGGAAGTAATGGGATAAATTAGGAGGATCAGAGTACAGTAATTTTCCCCTCAACCCAGAGTAACTGAAACGACTTTGCTTAATATCAAAACAAGCTTTGCAAAGTTGGTAACAGCTATGGTCATAAAAATGGTTCCTGCCTGCCTAATTTCAGGAGTTCAAAATCTGAAACAGAGCAGCAGAAAAATACTAATGGTAATTAAAATAATCTACACCACCTTCCAAGGGAACACGAGAACTTAAGAATGCATCAAACAGTAGAAGACCAGGGTGCATGGATAAAATCCATAAGGTGACTTTAAAGAAAATTTGAGATGCAAGCAGCATAAAATAACTCCTCACCCCTCGTACACTGGGTTTGGGTTATTTTCTAAGCAAAAAGAAATGGCATAGAATATGCTTGAATGACCATGAAATTACTTTCAGGATCTCAATCAAAATGCAATTCAAAACCTTGTCAGAAAATCAACTGAAAGTTACTTAGGGATTTATTTTGCACATTGTTGATAAGCAATAATTATTATTTATTTACGATATGCTCCATAATGTCCAATAATGCCTTTGTTTGCTGCTGCTGTTGTTGCATCATGAGCAGTGTTTGTTGACTCTGTTGTTGCTGTTGCTGCAGCACTACCTTTAGAAGCTGACTCTGCTGCTCTTGGAACTGCTTTTGTGTATTTGCAGAAACTTCCATTTGTTTCTTCTCAAACTCCTGTTGATATCTCTTCAGCTTCAGCTCCTCCTGTTTAAGCTCGTAGTTAATGTCAGCTCTTTGTGATAGATAAGAAATTGCACTGCTGCCACTACGTCTTGGTCGCTTACTTTGAGTGTCCTCCAGCCCATCTGATTGCCTTTTCTGAGTGTCCTTCAATTTTTCCATTGCTTTTAACCTAATGTCTTCAGCTTTTGCTCTATCACTCTCTATTTTTCGGTTTTTCTCCCGACCAGTTTCCTGTTGCTCTGCCTCTGCAGTTTCTTCCAGGGCAATTATTTGTTCTAACAGGTTTTCCAACTCTGCTGGCTCATCAGGTGCAATACCAGTTGCCTTTTCTTCAGCTCTCAGTTTCTTTTTATGCCTGTTTTGTAATATTCCAACATGATCTCTAACAGATCGCTTGTCAACATTAAATGCCAGACAGGAACAATTATTCAGTGTTGTAGCCACTTTATCCCAAATTGTACTTCGTTGTGTTGAACCTTTTTTTGTAGTGAATGGATTAAGATTAAGAACTTCACGGCATAGTATCAAATCGTGATCTTTGGTCCAAAACATTACTGAACTAAAATAGAAAAATGTGAATAAGTGAATGTATACATCGGCAGACTGATGTGTCTGTTCACTGTACATCAGTATACATGTACATCAAATCTTGAATTTCAAGTTTACAGTGTCCCCATTTGAAACAAGGTTAACTCGATCTAGGCTAAAATGTTTTTACTTTTTTAAAGATGACCTCTGCGTGTTTCCTGGGAAGTTTACAGACGTGCTTTAATTCTAAGCACATTTGAAAAACTACTGTAAGTATGTGCAGGGGAAATAAAGTATGATTATGTTTATTGCAAAATGGATCAGGAGAAGACAAAATCCTACTGTGTAATTCCTCCCGGCCCATCTCTAAAGTG
>JAEMPF020026952.1:0-2500 GCA_022496165.2 Catalaphyllia jardinei | reverse complement strand
TACAGCACTGCATTTTTACAAGTACATGTAACTTACCAAACGCAGAGCCTTAGACCAAGCGGTGATCATGAGCTCATCCAACAAAATTCCTTGCTAAGCTTATCAAAATTAAAAGCGATTCAAAATCGAACATCCCATTCAACGTGCAAGGTGGTTAAGTCACCGAACTATATTCATAAGTCAAGCATGTTTATGTTCTCAATCAGATTTTAACAAAGCGAAAAATAGCCTACTAATACCTCACAGAACCAACAAACTTCGAGAACATGTGCTTTCACATTCCACACGTCCTGTTGTTCTTTGCTAAATCACTTTTTCTGGCGACGCGACCGAGTTCTCGATCCAGTCCCAATCGGTTATTTTCTTATGCGCGCGCCGTTCTGTTAGCCGTCGCGTTGTCTTTACTAAATCAGTCTAATCATTCTTACACGTGACCTTCTGAACCGTACATGCGAATCGTTGCTGACGTCATTGTTTAGATTTTTCCTCATTGTCATACGACTTTGCCCAGAGAAAGTATCACGCTAGAAATAACTTGACTAAAAACACTTAAAGAGCTTGTGAAACGTATAAAGTCTTGTTCTTCGGCCATCGTAGCTTGCTAAAGCGATGACAAACATTGTATTCCAACGCATGTCCTTTTTTTTAATATAAAACGACTTTTCTTATTCTATTCTACATACATTTTCAAAAGTGACCGTTGCAATTTGTTTTGGAAAAAAAAACCTAACAGCTAAGGCCCCGTCTACGGGGAGGAATTTGAAAACGGAACTTTATTTCTCCGGTTAGGCCTTCCGTCCACACTAATCCGGAGAAATTGTCCACCGAAAACGGAGCTTTTCGAAAACGCTCTTGAAAACAGAGGAATTTGAAAACTGAGCTTTGCGTTTTAGTGTGGACGGAAAACGTTTTGAAAACGGAGCTTTCCGAAAACAATGACGTCATTATGATCAGATGATTTTTCTGCCTGAGTCTTCCTCAACACAAATCAAAAATGGCGGCCGAAATGATGATTGCCATGTTGATTTCGCCACGTGGGTTCAACTAAAACCTAGCTATGTGCATGCTCACAGGTGCACTCAAGCGTTTCTGCCGCCTGTGATTGTTGCGTTTTCAAATTTCTGCGGCGTAGTGTGGACGAAAAACATTTTATCCGTTTTCTAGTGTGGACGAAGAACATTTGATGCGTTTTCAGAGATAGCCGAGTGTAGTCTAGGGCAAGCGGGACGAGCCGAAAGCGGTCTGGTGAAGAGGGAGTGCGCAGGGGAGCCTGTAGACATTCCATTGATAAAGGCAATAGACTGCAAGGCTGATACTACGTGAAAAAGTTTGCAGTGTTTATCGTTTGTGGTCCCTTGCAGTTTATAGTTACTCATTCCATTGATGCCGCCGTTCCATTGATACCAGCTCCGGGTATCAAGATCTGATTGGTTGAATCGATTACTGTTGACAGCTCTGTGATAAATAATTGACAGATCTTGACATCTGCTTGTAGATATTAGCATAATTCTTGCCGAGACCGTCAAAAATGGCTTCCGCGTCCAATGCACAATTCATTGACGACGAATTTGAAGCGGCTTTGAGCAATTCTTTGCAACATTTTCGTCATATCTCTGGTTTGAAACGCATAAGCGCGATGTTTTCGGAATTCGGAATTCTCGCGTCGATGATGGTGAATAAAATAGTCAGGCCAAACACGACTCTTATGGTTCGTGGCAATTGTACATTTGCCGATTATTTTTGTGGCTTCACTCTTGTTTATGAAGGGCACTTCGTATCGTGTTATAAGTAGAAAATAGAGCCGTTTAGATCATGCGATGGCAGATTTTAAGAGGTCATAGGTCTGTGTGATTTCCGCTGTTATCTGCATGTCGCTTCGTTGAGTTTGAAACCTCTATTATTTGCAATGTGTTATTAGTGTATTGTTTTGGCTCATTTCTATTGCAATATATGTTTCTAAGTCTCCAATAATTTGCTTTTGAGGGCCAAAATATGTTGCTAACTTGCAATCTAAATTGTGACGCCGGGCCGGCTATGATTAGAACTGTTTGCAAGTACAGATAGATTCTTGTCACGGGTACCATATTTTCCCTCCGATCCTACGTTTTTCTTCGGAGACGCCGTAGCTTTACTTCGAGAAAGCTATACGCGCGAAATGTTTTTCTTGCATTATCTGATCGAGCTTATGTTTCTGGAGCTCGATATAACGGCTCTATTTTCTCCTTATAACACAATACGAAGTGCCCTTCATAGACAAGAATGAAGCGACAAGAAGGTCGAAAGACCGAAAAATAAACGGCAAATGTACAAATGCCACGAACCGCAGGAGTCGTGTTTGGCCTGACTATTTTATTCACCATCACCGTCAAACTTAACGAAGCGGCATGCAGATATCAGCGGAAATCACGCAGACCTATGACCTCTTAAAATCTGCCATCGCACGATCTAACGGCTCCATTTTCTCCTTATAACACAATACGAAGTGCCCTTCATTAACAAG
>JAEMPF020026951.1:0-10446 GCA_022496165.2 Catalaphyllia jardinei | reverse complement strand
TGGAGCCTGATAAGCCACTTGGGATGTTAGAAGAACACTCGAAAATTCTGTGAATCACTCGCCTGTGGCTCGTGGTTTACGAATCCTCCTCGTGTTCTTCCAACATCCCTTGTGGTTTATCAGCTTACAAACCATAGAAACTTGTGGTCTGGGGCTTAAATTAATAGAGAAAGGGTTGATGACATTTAGCTGGCTTTGAAATTTGTGCTTCGGAATTTCGACAAATTTGACCCAAGTTAAACATCCCCTGTGCGACTCAGACAAAATCAATGCAAACGAGATATTTGTTAGCAGTAAATATGGCTCATGGAGACCATCGTTGAGTGTAAAAACTCTAGGAGGATAACAAGTTTTGCGAGATTCTGACGAAACACGTACCGAAATAAACAAATTATCAACCTAGCGAATTCTTCGATGAAAGACATCAGAATATATTACGAAGGCAGAAATTATACTTTAGAAGTAAAATAACGACAGAGAAAACCATTGAGCTGTCTCGTTTATGATGAGAAGCTTTCTTTTTGTAGAAATACTCCAATAACACCTACATGCAGTGTATTAACGCTCGCTTGCTTAGTAGCGACGGCTCCGGTCATCTCAACGAATTGAACCTCAACAATTCCGTATTATCGCTCACCCGACGAGTAATCAGTTGAAAGCTTGTTCTTTGCTCGGAATTGAAGAAGTTCGAGCAGTCTTGTCTTTCCAACTTTGACGTTAGTTCGGGCAATCTTGCTGCAAGCAGGTAAAAGCCGTAAAAAACTGTAGCTTACCACTATTTTCATCCGCAAGCTTTGAGCTCCTTCTTTCGTAATTTCTATTGGTTAAGTACACGTTCTCGACATTCACAATGCGGCCAAATTCCTCTAGACTAGCAACCTTTACCTGCCTTTACGTCCTGATTGAACGGGTTAAACTATTAACTGAAAAGCGAACTTTGAAGGCATCGTTCTCAAGGGCGTAGCCAGGGGGGTCCTGGGGTGCCGTGACCCCCCCCCCCCCCCTTTGTAGACCTTTTTGTAAGCGAACAACCTAAAATATTCAGGTGACAGTCTCGCGAGTACCCTCTGTATTGCTCAGTGTGAATCCCCCTTTGAAAAATCCTGGCTACGCCCATGGTTCTTCTGTCGAAAGCAACGGGAAAATAAAAGCTTAGCCGATGTCAAAGTGGCTTGATATCTGTCAATTATTTGTGATTGGCTTATTTTAGCGTGCTTTTTCAAAGATTAGTACACGGCTGACATCACTTTTATTTCTTTGGAAAATAAAGCTTGCTTAGCGAATGCGTGGGGAAATTATAGAATTCTTTATCACAACACAAGTAAAGAAGACTCGACTGTGTTCTTTTCTGTTGTAAAGCACTTAGGAAGCGGTAGATCAAAAGAAGTAGGGAAAAACTCTTGACTGCGCACACTTGAGACCGATTTGTCGACAGCTTTTGGAAAGCGTTTGGGTTGAAGATCTTGCACTCTCTTAAGGGCGTATAGTTATCCGCACTACCTAAAAATGTGATCTAGTAGTCCAGTTCTTCCAGAAAATTGTTACACCATTCTAAACTGATACTTGGCTGATTCAAGTTATGGGCCCAATGAGCTATCGTGTGGATTATCATTTTGCACGTTTTCAATTTCAACTTCTTGCAGGTCCACAAACAAATATGCTGATTGTAGACTTACCTTTAGCTACATCATAGCATTCCGCACTGTGAATCACGTCTGAGATATAACATGTGCGTGTGGAGTTTGAAATCCGTCAATAGCATACACGCAGCCTCTTGTCAACGCTTGACAGTGAGCGGCTCTGGGGCATATCAGGGATGTCAGCTGTATCAGACTTGAAGAGACATCTTTGAGTTCAATAGAGCAAACGAGGGATGTACATTTTGTCGTTCTTGGATCCAGCCCTCCCGTCAAAAGGACGGTACGGAGGCCAGTGGGTACTGCACAGAATGAATCCAGCTCCACATTTGGCACTGCGGGTTGATGATCAATTGCATTCCATGTGTTCTTTTGGCCGCTAAAACCTTGCATTAAAGAAACTAAGGGAACTCTGCAGAAACGTCTCTGAGTCCACCGATTGCGAAAAGCTTGTCCTCTAAGCTCAATATTTAAACTTAAGCCTGAAGGAAAGAAACAAACCAACATAACAACTAGCAATGTCAGTAAATCGATAGCAGAAGAAGAAAAGCCACCAAATTAGAATCATGACAGCTGAAAGGAGATTTCCCTGGATTCACAAGGGATCTACCAGTACGTATTCATGCCTCATCTATAATATTTTAAACTTTTTTAAACTGAAGTTGCTAAAGGGAAATCTCCGCCGCGATATAAAAGTCCCGTTAACATTTCGCTAAGGAAGACATAGCAAACTAATTTCTGAGCAATTGCCGTGAAGTTTGAGATCAGTCTTCCGCACTAAAAGCAACGGTTAGCTGAACATTAGTTCTTGGCTAAACTGAGTACCTTTTTCATTTTTACCTCATGGCATGGCGTTAAGTCCTGCTATGAGGTTTAGGGTTGGTTTGGAGTTGGAATTCAATTAGAACTCACTGCATGACTCACTCACTTAATCACGCACGTATGCACGCACGTATGTATGTGTTAGCGGGGTTTTTTTTTAAAGTAGATGTTTTTAAATGCCTACCTTCCCTTTGCGCTTATCGAACGCCGGAAATCACTCCTGACTTCCCAAGATTATTAATAGACAGATGAAGATCAACGTTAACGGCAAACGCGAACGGCTAAATTTACTTTGCTCTCTATTTTTTAGTCCTCAAGCTGTTCGGACCCAGGCGATTAAAAAAAAATTATCCTACGCATAACAAATGCCAATAAAAATTAGGGACTTTAAGATACACTACGGCGGGCTGCTACTACAGCTCCTTCGGCCGTGAGGGACTAGGCTGACAACTTCGTTCTCTCCGCAAACCTCAAACAGATTAAGATTTCGCTGTACGGCAACGGGGTGTTCAGCAGCTACGTGTCTTTACAAAAAAAGGATACGTTCGGCTTTATTTTACTTTCATACGACAAAGGCTTGATAAATTACAATGATTTCTTGTGTGGATCTTACATCTCCCAAAACTTGGATGCTGCTTTTAGAACCGCTCTAATTCGAACCGCAAAACAAAATAAGCTTAACACTGATAAAAAGCTCGATTTCAGCACAAGTAAGGTGTTCGTACAATGTGATAAGTCCGAAAATACACAGCTTTCAATTCTAATAAAATACATTTTAAAAAACAGCTCAGCTTAGTAGATACAAAGCTTTCTTATCTGCTGCTATTCGGACCGGTCAATAAACTATGACCGTCGCTTACGATAGGTGTTAAAATCTTTCTAATTTTCTGTACAAATGACAAAAAAATATTTGTCTTCGAACGGATTTTTATGATTGAGTACTTTATCTTCGAACAAGGTTGTTAAAACAGTAAAAAGAGCGTTACAATGAGAAGTAAACATCAGGCTTATACTCACGTAGTGAAGAGTACGTGAAACTAGGCACTACTAGGCCGTACGCGACATGACGTCACCGGAAGTGATCTTCACTATTTGCAGCCGCACTACAGCCTCGCCGTACATCATATCTTAAAGTCGCTATTATCACATTATAATACGGCTGAAAGAGATACTCGGGAAGAGGTAGAAGGCAAAACGGCTCAATTCTTATCGTTTTCTGTTTACCGTTCGTGCAAACGTGGTTCTTTATCTCTTTGATATGAATGGGTTCATTTAATCCAAGTTCAAAAGATTCAATGGAGGAGCTAAACAGTAACAAAATGTAAATGATCACCAATAGTAAAATACAAGAAGAGCTCTTTCAACTTCTCTCCAAAGTAATTCGCATGTACGAAATTTCCAAGTACAATTCGCCTTTGAACGCGGTAAAATCTAATTTTTAAGACTAAAATAATGAAATACACGAAGAACTCTTTGAGCTTCTTTCGAAAAGTCATTACTATTTACTTATTTATGAAAATTCCACGTAGCAGTTCGCGTAGGGGTGCGGTGATATTAATGACTTAAACAATCAAATACACGAAGAGCTCGTTTTGCACTAATAGCTCTTTCAGCATTTTTCGCTGATTCTGAAGTATATGAGAAACACAGTGACACACGTACTAAACGTCGGGCGAGTACGTACCATTTACAATGGTGCTTAATTTACAACCATCTGAAAAATTCGCGCTCAGACGATGTGATAAAAAAGGAAATAACAAGATACACGAGGAGCTCATTCAGCGGTTCGAAAAAAACAAGCATAATTATATCAAAGGTCTACGCAAAATTCACGTACGAATTGATGGCAAATTTTAATTAAAGACTTTTGATAATCTCATCTAAACCTGGCCTTTGCAAGGGGTCTGCATTAAAGGCCCGTACTGCCACGTGGGGAAGACGTCCAAGTTCTACTTTCTCGAAAATTGTCTCTACATTTTTGCAGAGCTGAAAATATCACTGACAATGCTTTGCCCTTTAATGTCTTCGACAATTACCGGCCAGTGCAACGTGAGGAAAGTCTCGAGTATAGCGTCTTTTCTGTTCTTCCGAAAAGTAAAGTAAAATGACTACTATAGAGGAAAAGCGGAAGGGCAACGAAAATTAAATTTGATTGCAATGTACCGTCTGTATGAATAGAAACACGAATTTCAAAGAAGAAATATGACAAAACCTTTTTTCTTATTTTCGGTCCTTTGTTCTCAACTCCCGATAACTCGAACTCGCAATAGCTTGAACCTTTTCAATGTCCCTTGAAGGTTCGAGACATCGGGGCCCGACTGTACATCGCCTGATCGCCTGAGGAACCAGTCACAGACTAAGTCAATAGTTTTCTTATCAAAATGAAGTTTTCTTGTGCAATTGATTTAATTGACCTCAACCACTCAAACCTTATACATTAATCAAGACGATTTCAAAGAGAAATAATGTACATTTTAGAAACACCTAGGGAAACACCTGGGAAACAATTCCCACGGATTTGCAGCTTGAAAAAGCTAAGCTCCTCTGTTGTTGTTCAGGCAAGCCAAACACTAGTATTTACAGTGTTCATATATTTCCTGGCCACCGATTCTCTGTTTATTTTTAATTGTTGATTCTTTCACTTTTTTCATGTGACATTCTGATTCTTTGAAAGATCGACAAAATAATCCCAACCAAGGAAAATATACGACATACACTAAAAATAAGCTTTGTTATTTAAAAGGAAGATTAGAGCTAGAAGAGTGAGCCACCAAGGGAGGCAAAAATGCAAGCTTTAGATGAAAAGTGTGAGTAATAAATAGCAGATTTCTAGTTGATATATTTTTAAAAGTGTATATTGTAACTTACCCTGTTGCCACCGATGTTCAGAAATTCAAGGAGTTTTTCAAGAGCTGTTCGGCAATAATATCATGTTACGCTCAAGAGCGTCTCAGAAAGAGCCGCGGGTCACTTAGCCTGCGAACGCAGACGCATTTCCGGCTGTCACTTGTCTCCGCCGATAAATTAATAACTCCAAGCCAGCTTCGATCCCAAATCTCTTGAGATCGTGTATTTCATCGGCATCCAGGTTCCTCGTAACGCTCTTCAATTTATCCGAAGAGAGTAGCGAAAATAACTGTATCTTTCTTCCTCGAAGATCGAAACCGTGATAACCACGATGGATCACGATCCCGCCATTTGACCATTTGTATCAGACAGATCAAAAATATAAATTTCTGCGATATCCGCTTTAAAAAAACGGAAAGGAATTACTTACGATGAGCTATCGTGGTTTATTAAACCATTCGCTCGATACGGAGAATCAAATTTGGCTTGGATCTAGCGATGGTCCGCGAATTTGCTCGATAGCGGCGAACACAACATGGATTGTGCCATGCTCATGTTCGCGCCACGCGTTCTTTAATCGAGTTTCGCGCGATGGAAACAACAAAGGCTCTGGGTTGTAATATTAACTATTTTAACTTTTTTAAGAAGCTATTTATGGCTGGCGCTCTGGTTTACCACATTAAACACCACAAACAAAAAATTGTGCAGTAATGACAGATTTGCAATCTGATTAGCACAAGCACATTGACTTCACCCGAAAACAATTAACCTACAATTGTATGTCCTGCTGGAAATTTGAGTCTCATGAATCTCGTCATGTAACACAATAACAATTCCACCCAGCATAATTTAGGTATTCAAGGCTTTATTAGTTTGATAGTAAATGTGAGCACGATATTTTCAAATATTTTTATACGATACCTCCATCGAGGGATCTTCATACGAGACAGATCCATCCATTTCTTCACAGCAGGAATGAAACAACAGACACTGTCGAGGATGGCTGAATTATCGCATCCACCTGTCACCACGATCACTTTAACACGTCGGCATGACTTTCTTGCAGTCATATTACTGCCAGTTTGTCAAGCCCAGGGCACTTCTTTAACTCTTGCAAAAACCGTGAATTGGTTCAGAACTTCTTGATCTAAATTGCCTTCATTGGTTGGCAGAGAAATAAACGGCAGCCGAATTAATTTCAACAATTCAGTAAAATAGTCTTTTCTCACTCCCGGATTATGATTTATCCAATCTTTTATGATTTCAAGAAGCTGCTCTTCGTTTTCAATTTGTATATCGTCGCTGGACAGAAATTTGAAAATATCTTCTCTTGCCAACTTCAGAAAGGTTTCTGTTTAGGCAAGTTCCGTAAACGTTCGGTTCATATATTGAGTCACATTTTGAGTCACACCATCGCAAGAAAAGACGTCAGCAATCGTACAAATCGTAAAACAGTTTTCCATGTCGACTGTGCTCTCTAGAAATTGACAACATGCTTTCTTAATCTCGTCTACCAAAAGAAAATTGGATGCCTGTAACAGTTCAAACACATTTCCTAAGTGAATTTGTATCTGGCCCGTGTACATGAATTCCAATATGCTTTCCATTGCTGCTCGGCTAACACTTACTAGAGTAACTCTTTTCTTGTCCTTTTCTACCATATCTGTGGTAAACATGGCTAGAAAGAAGCTGCTGTTAGCTGCAAGAATACCCCTATGGGCTGAAAACTCCTTGTCATCCACTATCAATTTAACATCACATGCTATTCCTGAAAGTCTCTGTGTGTTTAGCATCGTCATGGTTTTGTTGTCATGGCCTTGTATTTTGAGGGAAGCTGAGTTGTCTTCGTTGTTAACAAGTTCCATTTTCTTTACTTCAACAAATCTGTGTGAGAGAATTAAGGAGCTGTGTCTATATTGAACCAGGTCAGAATGAATCAAAATATGTTGCTCCTTGCCTATTTAAATAGTTCCTATATCTGCTCTAGTTGGATAATTAATCTGACAGTAAAGGTAACTGATGTAGCAAAACAAAAAAACAACGGATATCCGACCAATTTAGTGTGTTAGGCATAAGGTAATATGCGTTTGTGACCCAGACTGGGCTTTTTTGGTCTATCTGTGAGTGGGGAACCAATAATGCGAGGGTCATGAAATTTACACACAATGATCATCTCGATACAAAGAAGCCCCACGCCCAGTTTTGACTTGCCACGCCCAACTATTACGTCACAGTGACGTCATATTTTGATTTACAATGTTTCTTATTATTTTTATCACTTAGATACGTAAAATATCAATAATATTGGTAAAGTCATCTTTTTTGTTATCCTTTCTTATGAACTAATAACAAGGAAACACTTGTACAGCGACAAAAAGCAATAGGAAACAACAAAATGTAAAATCAGAAATGGTTGTCCGCCATCTTGGATCCGCCATCTTAGATTTCCGTTTTTTTGTTAAAATTATAATTTAAAGCAACTTCCAAAGGGGAAGAAGCTCAGAATGTATAAAAGAAGTATCAAACTAATGTTTATTACCCAAACAAATGACTTAGGAAGTGTTATTTGGAAAATAGAGCACCATATTTGTCAAAGCAAAAATGTGACAAATTTTACCCCACCCCTCTCCCCCAAATATTTGATGTTGAAACATTTTGATGTCATTCAAAAACTAGTCCAAGCAAAGACCATTTTAACAAGAAAAAGCACTACAAGTGTAAAAACGCGATCTTAAAACAAAAAATTCACCATTTTTTAAATTTTCCAAAACTTATGTGTCAGAAACTGGTTGCCATGGCAACATGATTAATCACATGGACATGGTAACTATACCAAAATGTTCCTAGATAAATTTTAGGAAAAGTCATAAAATTTCATCGTCATAGGTCTTTCGGTCTAGGAGTTATCACAATTTTTCCGGAGGGGGGGTTCGAAAAGCCCCCCCTCACCCAGTCTGAATAGGGTTAAACTAACGTTAAATTAGCGTTCGTATCTAGAGCTATAGTTCTGTTACTTATAATAGGTGTCACGAATTTCGGTTTTGACACAATTGTAAAAGAAAACAAAACAAAAAAAAGCCCACCGAAATATCGGCGAGCCGGAGAGAGGATGACGTTGAAAGGGAAATGGTATGTCTTTGCGGAAGTTTGATTTGGCTCGCATGACCTGGTGTGCATTGTTGTTACTTCGGGCATGTAACACTATGAGTACCTTGGATCAGAAATAATCACTCAGACATCAACTAATTCACAAACACATTGACTGCATATTTGACGTAGGGTAGGTGATATCATTGAATTTATCATAATCAATCCCAGTTAAGTCTGAAAAGAAATCATGTCAAGTCAGATCAGTATACCGGCTGCTTGATGGGAAAGGCTACATAACAGAGCGTAGTTTCTTACTACACTTTAATCGACTGTAGACTCCTCACATTCGAGCTTCGAAGAGAAGCTGGAAGACCGACTTCCGGTTTGAATAATTATCCGCCCTCTTCCATCATTTGCTCTAATTTCCCTGTCTTACAAGAACAAACCAGGCTCCCCCAACACCGATGACGAACTATGCAATCTTCGTCATCGATTGTTTAGCTATTTAAAGTTAGAGCATCTAAATGATTTGCATCGTTACCTCTTTTACCAATTTGATTGTGACGTACTTTTTGTGTAGAATTACTCTAGAACATAGATGTAAGACCAAATCAACGGTATCCAGACAAGTAAACAACTATTCCCTGACCATACTAGCCTTTTGGAAGAAGAAGAGGCCTTTTTAAAAAATGGTATCATTTCTCTGCACTCGTTTATAGAAAGAACAATACATCTTATGTCTAGTATCATGCCCGACTTTGCTCGTTATCTTTTATCTGCGCATTCTGCGCTTCGTTCTATCTAATATTCAGCTCTAAGGTCCAACACAACGCGAGTTATGTTGCGACTCGTATCGAACGTTTCAACAAATCATACAGCCGGAATTTTCCGCTCTTAAATAAGTCCCAGACAGCGCGAGTTATTTTGTGACTCTTATCGAGCTTTGTAACAAATTATACAGAATTTTCCGCGTTTCGCTAAAGCAATAATTAGCAATTATTCCATGAGCGCGCGTTGGATATGAGATGGTAGATAACCTACGAGGCGCGTAGCGCTGAGTTGGCTATAATCATCTCATATCCAACAAGCGCGAGTGGAATAATTGTTTTATTAAAAACGGCCCCAAAATATAGAAAACTAGACTACAATAACACTACTAAAGGTGGCTCATATGACCGGTAACCAATCAGGAGCCGAGAAAGACAATAGGCTATTGTTTCGAGAACAATAGACTCTATTGTTTTCCAAATCCAAGATGGCCGCTACAAATTTCAACCAATTAGGAGGTGAATTAAGAATTCAAGATGGCGGTGCCCATGAAAGTCGGCAATGTTCGAAAACAGCCCACCAGCCTCAACGAAGGACTGGAATCAGTCTCGCAGATTTCTATGGCGACACAAATCACGCCAGGGTCTCGCAAAAAATGTCACGCAACTTCAAAATTCAATTGACTAACTTTGATAAATAGGAGTTTGTTTTGGGTGGAAAATTGCAAACCAGACGCGAAGGCCTGGGGTCGGTCTCTCAGACTCGTCCGATATGTCAATTGCGAATCAATCTAGACACATGTCATTCAAATGTTATATAATTGTATTTATTAAAAAGTCCTAATTCTTTACAAGAGGGACCTGTGTCCAATTTGCAAACAAGGTGTGTGTACTTCTAATTGTGATACATCAAGTGGAAATGCAAATCTAAACTCATTGATCTCAACTGTTCCCTTGAGAAAAGCATACTTCAAAAGAATCTTAAACAAACAAAAGACATTTTAAGCCATCGTTGAAGAATTAACATATTGAATCAGAGATGAAACGTGAAATGAATTAAAAACCGAGGGCTCATCTAAGGTATTTCAAACTAAGATGAAACAAACATTTCAAACCGCATCACTCCTGATTCATCAGCCGCACAAATTATAGTTCGGTCTAAGCGGTTCTCTAATAGTGGCAAGAATAATTCACTTACATCAACCGTAGTCCTTTCAAATTCCTCCAAAGCGATGCTCAGCTCTTGATCACTTAGTTCCATAATCACCAAGATAAGAATGCGA
>JAEMPF020026949.1:0-2500 GCA_022496165.2 Catalaphyllia jardinei | reverse complement strand
AAATGCAAGATTTGTTATTAGGATTTATTATATCAAATCATAAGAGCATGATTTATTATATCATATCATGATAGTGTAATTTGAAACCAGGATTTATTATATCAAATTATGAACGTATGATTTGAAATCAGGAATTATTATATCAAATAATAATCTTATGATTTGAAATCTAGATTTATTGTATCAAATCATAAATGCATGAATTGAAAAAAGAATTTGTTATATCAAATCAATGGCGTATGATATCATAGCCAAGCCTAAAAGCGGAGCTCCTCAGTCACTTTTGTCTGCTAATGAGAATACTCCAACATGTACGACAACAAACTGGGTTCGGAAAACTCCAGCAGGGTGTTACCCAAGGGCCAGGGGGATTCCTGAGTGAGAGTGATGTTGGCCCTACTACTGGACATGATGTTCACAATTCAGCCATTGTCACAGCAGGATATGGCTTGTCCTGATATGCCCATGGAAAGGTCACAAGCTAGTAATAAAATAACGAGGCCTTTATTTGCCAGGCTTTATTGATAGAACTCGTGTTATGTGGTTGATAGACACTGGTGCTGCTATTCTAGATTTATACTTATTTACCTGCCAGTGTCAAGTTCAGTTTCAGTTCAGCTAATTCTGCAATTGCTCTTGCTGATGGCTAGCAAGCAAAAACACAGGGTCTGGGACATCTTGTTGTGCGTCTGGGTACTAAAGAGTTTGTAATGCATGTGATTGTGGCTGAGGTTGAGGATGAGGGCATTGTGGGTATGAACTTTCTGTCACAAGCTGATTCACATATTGAAATTGTGAAAAGTGTCGATTAATGGCGAAGTGTTTGATTGTTCTGATTTCAAGAACCAGCTCCTTAGTTCAAGTTGTGTGGTGCGACTGTCAACGGTTATTGAACCTAACACTGAGGTGATTGTCCCAGTCACTGTTCACAAGCGTTCTTCTAACTTAAATCTAAAGGTATCTCAACTAGGCATGCGATTGTTAGAGCCTTGCGCCACCTTACATTTGCAGCAAAAGGGCCTGTATGTTGCAAGGACTCTGGTGGATGTTAAAGAGTACCGAGTGGTTCCTTTACGTGTTTACAATGTTACTGACAAAGTTTTCAACTTGGCTGCTGAGACTGTGGTTTTCCTGGCTAAGCCGGTTATTAAAGTCACTTCACTGGAGCTCTATGAAGAGAGTCAAGAGAGTGTTGGTGACCAAGCCAGAGTGATCAATCAGCGAGTATCACACGAAACCATGGAAGGGACTCTACCAGAATCCCTAGCGGAACTTCTAAAAAAGGAGCAATGAGCACTTGACTGCCAGTGAAACTGAGAGACTGAAGGAGTTACTGTACAGTTACCAACACGTGTTCTCTCTTTCCGACGGTGACCTGGGCACCACACATATGGTCCAGCACAAAATTGAAACAGGCAATGCGCCCCCAATCCGACAGCAGCCCAGGGGCACCTCTCCATGGAAACACGACGAAATCGAACGCCAAGTAACTGACGGCAAGCAACAAGGGAAGGTGAAAGAATTGTCAAGCCATTGGTCCTCCCCAGTTGTGCTGGTGACTAAAAAGGATAGTAGTCAGAGACTGTGCGTTGACTATCGCCAGCTGAATGCAGCTACAGTACAGGATGCTTTTCTCTTGCCTAGAAATGACGACTAATTGGTTGCTTTATGTGGCTCCAGATGGTTTTCCACGTTGGATCTAGCTTCCGGTTACTAGCAAGTGGCAATGGAAGCAAACACCCAAGAAAAAGCAGCATTTGTAACTCCAAGCGGCTTGTAGGAATGGAATGTGATGCCATTCGCCCTTTTTAATGCACCCAGTACATTTACCAGGTTGATGGAACTCGTCTTAAAGAGTTTTCATTGGAAAATCTGTTTGATTTACCTCGATGATGTGATTGTCATGGGGCACACATTTGAGAAGAGTTAGAGAGGCTGGAACAGGCATTTCAGCGAATGGCCTGGGCGAGGCTGAAGCTTAAGCCGAAAAAGTGTTTCCTCTTCCAGAAACCGGTTTGGTGCCTGGAACATGTGGTCATGTGGTCGTTTCGTGACTGATTTCTCAACCAAAGCTCAACCACTGCACAAGGTAACAGATGCAAAGGCAGACTTTGTATGGACAGGAGAATGTCAGTTTGCCTTATATCACTTACATCCACTAGAGTTCTGGCTTACCCGACCAGAGAGGGGAAGTTTGTGCTAGACACCGATTCATCAGACCATGGAATTGGTGCTGTGTTGTCACAGTTTCAAGGTGGGATGGAAAGAACTATTGCATTTGCAAGTCGAACACTGAGGAACTATCGTGTAACACGGCGTGCGCTTTTGGCAATGGTTGAGTTTGTCAAGCAACATCGGCATTACCTGCAAGCTAGGTACAAGATTCTGCATTCGAACTGATCATGCCCCTCTGCGCTCCGTCATTAATGCTAAAGATCCAGAAGGACAACTGGCACGTTGGATTGAATTCCTAAGTACTTTTGACTTTGAGATCCAGTAT
>JAEMPF020024225.1:0-10455 GCA_022496165.2 Catalaphyllia jardinei | reverse complement strand
GGGTTACCTGGTGTTGGATTCAATTTAACAGATGATGGTAATTATGATATTGAAGGGAAGCTATTAACTAATATTGGTGAGTCTACTGACGACAATGATGCAGTTAGTTTAAAAGTGTTGAAAGAACATACTAAAGTCAGTCAAAATAGTTATCATTTACAACCAAGTTTCCGATTTTATAAAGAATTTGGTGATAAGAGTCAATTAACTGTGAAACAACCACCAAATACATCACCAGACCATTTTTTTCAAAATCATAAAGCGCATAATGATGTATATATAATTAAGAAAGAAGGTGATGATACTGGTTTTGGTGGAGAAGCATGGTCTAGTATAAAAATGAAAGGTAATCAATTAGAGAGTGGTACTTATACCTCCGTTTTTGAAATATTCGTTATTGGTAGTTCTGGTAGTTTTCGTGTTGATGATACAATAATTTTCAATGTCCATGGTGACAGTCATTTCATCATGAAAACATTTGACAGTGATAAAATTGATGGTAAATACACTAAATCAATCATTCAATTCACAACTGATGGAAGAGCTGGAGTAGATGATGGAATAAAATTTCAAATCAGATATTATGGTTCTGAATACAATAAAAACATTTCTGTTTTATTCAAGAGTGGTGAAGGGAAATACTCAACAACTTTCGACCATACTATTTTTAATGTCCGTGATGTTGTTGATAATCATATAATTCTCTATTTTGAGAATTTAAATCTCAATGGCAATCTTATTGATGGTTTAGGTGATCCTGTAGCATACGATAATGCTGCTAATAAGAAGTACGTTGACACTGAAATAGCAAAAGTCCATATAGATACTACACCATTACTTCCCAGAGATGGTAGTAGAAAAATGACTGGTGATTTAGATATGGATAAAAATCACATTCTATCTGTGGAAAATTTAGATGATCATAAGGTTGATGATGCTTTGGAAGTTAGAGCTAGAGATTTGAGAAGTGTTGTTAACAAAGGATATCTAAATGAAAATTTTCTCAAAATGGTGGACAAAGACGGTAAAGAATATTATGATCTCAAACAGAATATAATAAAAAACTGTGAACCTTACTATGATGGACTTTTTGATGATAACAGTTTAGTCAGCAAAGCATTTGTCGATTCTCAAATTGCTAAAATACCACATGCTGCAAATACAGACAAATTTATTAATGTTGATGGCACAGTAGCAATGAATGCAGATTTTAATGTTGGTGGACATTTCATTGATAATGTTAAAACAATTGTTGAAGACGATGGAGAAAATCCAAATTATGAACAAATAAAACATAAAGCTGTTAATTTTGAACTTTTAAAAAGTACACGAGACTATTTAGTCCGTTTCATTTCTGAGATAGATTACTTATTAACAGATGGAAGTGAAGTAATGACTGGAAATTTAGATATGGGAAATCAAAATATAATTAATTTGAAAGATCCACAACCATCAGACAGTAGTTATGCAGCTTCTGTTAATTTCGTTAACAGAACTGTTAATGATAGTAATACAATCATAAATGGTATTATTGATGATAAAATACAAAAATCAGAAGAGAAATCAATACAAACAGTAAATCAAGAAAATGTTTTCAAAACAGTAATGACTGATAATTTATTCAAAGAAGATGATGATAGAATTAAATTTGTTGCCACCATTAATTACAATCTTTTGCATATAATCAATAATCAAACATATCTATTTCAAATCCAAAAAGACAATGCTGACTATTATAATGCCCGATTATCAATTGATTTACGTTATCTTAATGTTGGTACTTATACAATGGTATTTGAAATGAAATTTGCGGTTCAAATCGATTATAATAAGGTAAGTGTTAATGCCGTTAGCAGTACTCTCAATCAGGTAAGTACAAAAACAAGAGTAATAAATTTCGATTATGGTCATTATTCCAGATCAATCATCAATTTTCATAAATGGGAAATACATACAGGTATTGATGATCTTGATATTGATTTACGTTTGTATTTAAAAAAATCCATATCACAAAAACCAGAAAAAACACTTATCAATGTAATTGTCTATGGTGTCAGAGGAACTCACTCTGATGTGCCCATCAAAATTTGGGACAGACTATATTATTTTAATAGTGGTATGCTTGATTTTGAATCACCTATCAATATGGGGAACAAAAAGATAACTGGAATAGCTGATGGTACTGCAGATAGTGATGCTGTTAATAAAAAACAAATGACCGAATTGCATAAAATTCATTTTTATTCAAATAGTTTAGAACACAACAATGAAAAAATATTAAAGTTTCCAACTATAAATCACCATTTTGTAGTTAATGAAGCAAACAAAAATTTACTTAGGTTACCATTGACTGGTAATTATCAAATAATCTACAATGATTTTTATAAAGGAAGTGGTCAATTTTATATTAGAGATATGACAAGATCACAAGTTTTGTTTTTTCAAGAGTTAAATAATCAAACAAAATGGACACCAATAACAATAAACTCAATATTTTCTATTATTTTTAAAGATGGTTTAAATTATGCCGACATACAATTATATTTGAAAAACGATGGTAGTGCTATTTTGGATGGAGGGTCATACTGCAATTTCTACATTAAATATATGCACCCCTAAGCAATGAAAACAATATAAACTAATATATATGAAAGAGTTGGGAAAAAGCATATTCAACTGGAATCACATTTCAGATGAATTAACAAAAGAAGAGGTTGAAGAATTAAAATCTTACTACCACACATATCATAAAAAGTGTTTTGCTTACAAGCTGGCATTGAAACGTTTCAAGGAATGGAAATTATTAGGCAACTCATTGTCCATCATATTTGCATCTGGAGGTTTAGCAAGTAGTATTGCAACTGGTGGCATCAGTTTGATTGCAATCAGTACAGCAGCACTTTTGATTCAGGGTTGGATGAAGCATAAAAACCTTGATCTTAAGATCCAAAATTGTACTTACGCTTACCAAAGCTATCAACATCTTCTGAATGAGATAAAGGATATGATGAGAAGTGGAAATTACAATTCATGTCTTTATAATACAATGAAGAACATTGATGATTATGTGACAGACAACAGTCCTATTATTGATAAGTATCTTTGTAAATACGATGAAAAATTCACTTGTTAATTATCAACTGGATTCTATCACCAATTAATGATTGAACCTTTTCCCAAAATTGTTTATAATATCTGATTGTCCTCTTCGACTTCGTTACTTGGATATCTTTGTAAGGAAGCCCGAGCATTTTGAATAATTGCTTTATAATAAATTTAATACTAATCATCCGTTTACGCTTATCATTAACTTTATTTAAAACGTTGTCAATTTCAATAAATACTTCCTGAATCTGATCCCTTTATTTAGGAGTTAATTGGACATTATTCTTAATATAGATATTATCTAACACATTCTTAATATGATATTCTCGATGATATACTGATTTTTGTCGTATCAAATACAAAAAAAACATAACCATTAACTAAACCACAATTCAAACAGGTATTCATACCATTTATAATTTCCAAATCCTTTTTATCACAACATTTTTCAACTTCTTTACTAAATATTGTTAATTGTTTACAACAAAATGGACACATCATTTCATTATTATTAATAAATTAATCGTGAATAACAGTGTTGCAAGTCATCTTATATTATTATATGAGATTAGATTTAATACTATCCCAATTTACTTCAAATCTCAACTTTTGTTTTATTGGAAAAAATTCTTTACTTTTCACAGTCATCTCATAAGTTCCACAATCCTGAATATGTTTCAATATACATTTATACATCAAACAAAACTCACCACCGCACTGACATTTTATATAATATTTTTTGCATTTCTCTTTACAAATATCACATTTTTTTGTTTTAAACAGATTCATTATATATTATAAATAGAAAATAATTTATATTTTTCCCAATAATTTTCAAGGTTTTGGTGTCCAGACTGATGTCCCGGGTTTAGGTCTGTCTCCACATTTGATTTAAGGTTTGGTTCAGTATTTGGTTTTTGGTTTGGTTTAGTATTTGGTTTTTGGTTTGGTTTTTGGTTTTTATTATTTAGTTTTTCCAGCAGTTGATTAATTGTTGGAAAAATAGTTTAGAAATATACTATAAAAAATAATATACAAAAAGTGAAGCAGTCGGCAGAAACAAATATTGAAAAAAATCATTTTGATTTTTGAGAAAAAATAAAAGGAAGTAGTTGGTAAAAACAAATATTGAAAATGCGCTTATACCCCCAACTACTATACTACTGCCCTAAAGAGGAATGTGAAAGAAAACTGGCATACAACGAAAGTCCAGAGCGTGAAGAAACGGTATTACTTTTATGTTTAACTTTGAAATTTCCATCGCCTGTGAAGTTAGCATGTGTAATGAAGTGTTTTGTTGCATTATGGAGATAAGGGAAACTAAAGTAAAAACTTTTATCGAAGAGTAGCATTTGATTGTTTTCAGATTATGGATACCGCTACATCAACAGCTGGTGGATATGGTCCTTACAGGATGATTCTTAGTCAAACCTTTGAAAATGTTGAATCAGACCGAGACTCCGTAATGTGCAGTCCTGGGACCCCTGCAAGCGAGCAACAATGGATGCCTACACCACAGATCAAGACAAACCTGTTGTCATTGAACCAACTTATAAGACGCGTCTGTGGCCGCGATTTAAGCCCTGTGAGAACTCAGTTACAACTCCCTGTAAGTGAAATTTCACCCAGTATATCTCGATATTACAAGAGAAATCACGACAGGTCTGTGACGCTGTTTTGGAGTGTATTGCACCGGGTCAGTCTCAAGCTCTTTTTCAACTCATGAGTTGCGATGAGTTCCAAAATGTCACCACACCAAGACTCGTTAGTCTGTATGAAGAAACAACTTCTTGGTTAACCAAGCAAGAAATTCTCTCAAGTCTCAGCTTAAGGACATGATACCAGGATTGACAAAGTGGCGCATTGACGAAGCCCGAAAGCACGCTGCGCTTTTTGGACCAGGACGACCGAAAGAAATGCCAGACTGCATTTGTCGCACACGTTTGGACCCTGTAAAGGTGGATCATTTCGTTGATTTTATAGCTAGCCCAAACTACTTGCACGTTTGAAGTTATCAAATGGGGAAACAGTGGAAATTCCTAACGTTGTAAGGACAGTGACGGCTTCTAGGCTGGTGGATCTCTCTTCTTTGTAAAGAAGAGAAATTTGTGGCATTGGGACGGTCAACACTGTTTTTCATACTACAGGTACGTGCGCCAGGCAAAGCCTTAAAAACTGTTGTTCAATTTCATAAAGGAAATGCGTGCATTCAGTGGTGACAAAAAATGATCATTAGATCAGTGAAAATATAAAAAAAGAAATGCATGTTTTGACAAAATCTACCATATCGCTTGTTGTAAAGACAAAGGCCTAAAACACTGAGGATGACTAGTAAATATATGACTGCTTTTCGTATACCAAGGTTACACTAACTTAGAAAGGGGCAGACTACGAGCTGATGACCTCCCTTCTATTGACTGAGTGCGTTTATTGCTTGAAGGTTTGCGCGGCTTCCCAGAAGAAATCTCTGGCTGGTCTTGATAACATTGCTACTGACGGAACATCGTCAATCCATACCTTACACCAAGTTGTTGAAAAACTAGCCGAAGCAGGTAAGATATATAGCTTTGTTCTGGAAGAAGTTACACTGCACACTCAACACCGAACTCGAAACAAGCAGCAAACGTTCAACAAAGCAAACGTTCAACTACAATTGTAATTTTATTTTACCTGTTTAAATTTGATTGGTTCATCATCGAATGTTGCATTTTCCACATTTGAGGAGACAAGAGAAGATATCAAGCATGAGAATGAACTCAACAGTTAAACTACTGGCAAGACAAACAAAACACTACTAAAAAAAGCATTATTAAGACTGAACAAAAATCACTTTAGCGCCCATACGTTTCTTTAAAATATTTCAATATACAGACTGTAGTTTAATGTGACGTGGCGAGGTGTTTAAAGTGAATGATTGTCTTGTTTGTCATTCTATTTCAAAAGGTGTAAATATTTCAGGTTTATCCTTACTACAAATGTGAGGTTTTGGCTTCTTGAAAAGTTTTTGTCGTTTGCATTTGTCAATAGGTTTACCTAATTCGAGGACAAAAGAACTCCAGGAAAGGCTGAAAAGTGGCAAAACGTACCTAAAAACGGACTACAAACTTCACATAGCAGCGAGAGCCGTTGCGGAGATCATTGTCGAATGTACGCGCTGTCCGGTAGTGAAACAGAATTCCAAGAGAAGTGTCTTCGTGAACATGATGTAACATGTGATCGTTGTGAGGCACTGGAAAGCACTCGTACCGCAATTGAAGTCGCTGTTTCTTCAGAAAAAGGACATCTGAGGTACAATTTGTCTTCTAGTACAAACGGGGAATCAAAAATGCCGTCTATCTTTGAAAACCTGTAAGACTTCGCTTCCTCTGCAGACATTTTCGTAAACGCACTCCCATATTGATCTCCCTTACTTGGAGATCATTGGACAGAGAAATGATTTGTCTGTCAACTACTAAGGCTCGACAACGGAAACTTTACTATACGTGTGGACACAGCTTAAATTTTCAGAGGGTTTTCTTCACTAACAGAGACACATAGCTGTGGTATGATTAGTGCATTTTATCGTTAATATCGTGAGTGTCAAGTTACGCCTTTAATTTATAATTTCACATGTGAAATTACAGAATGCGATGGCAACTTTTGCCGCGAAATTTCTGGATACAATAAACGAGTCAAAAAGGCATGATGTAAGCGTCATTTGTCAACCATGCTATTAAAAGGTAATCACATGGTGTACTCGTGAATATAAGAAATAATTCTGCTCGTGTTTTGTCAAAATCCTGAAAGAAATTATAAGAATTTTCACAAAACGCGGGCGAAACTATTGCCTAATTTCTCTCGTCATCATTTCACTATCCATACCAAAGTTCATATATTTATCGTCAGCGTTCTTGTTGCTTTTGTTGTTTCTTGTTAGAAAAAGAATATATAAAATCATTGTAGTAACTGTTTCTTCTGTGTTCTTCCACATACCAGAAAAGATCAACTAGAAGAAATAGCCCATGACGTGGAGACAGCAGTTAAAAAGGTACAAGATTGGAAAGCCCATATTATGAGAACTGCACATCAACAAGTGGCAAAGACTACTGTACTAGATGAAATGACGTTGACTCAAGTTTTGTCATGGATTGGGCGATGAAATTTTTGCCTGTGTGTTTTCGCGAAACCCAATCAGAATCGTTTGGCAAAAAGGGAAGACCTTGGCACGTGTCTGCGGTAATTACAAAAAGTGAACAAGGAGAATTTGAGGTATTTTATGTGAATTTGTTAAGACAAGAGGCGACAAATAAAGAAATTAGACACCTAGAGTCTTCTTTAAATAAACTGAGCTAAGGAGTAAAATTGTTTTCCTAGGTGACGACGTTCGTCCACGTCTTTGATCAATGTGCGCAAAACTGGTTTTCTGTTGCATCCATGATTGGGCATGTACTTGCACAGTTGAAGGAGTCACACCCAAGAATAAAAGAAGCATTTCTAAGGTCTGACAATGCTGGATGCTATCATTGTGGACCGTTGATGCTTGCCATTCCAGGGATTTCAAGGAGAGTCGGTGTCAAAATAAGAAGGTACGACTTTAGTGATCCCCAATCTGGGAAAGATATCTGCGATCGTCGAATTGCAACAATGACATCTCACATGCGCCGCTACCTGAATGAAGGCAACGATATAAATTCAGCATCTGACTTGAAGAGGGCTCTAGACTCCTATGGTGGTGTGAAAGGATGTCGTGGAGCCGTTGTTAGTGTTGACTCAAGCAGACAAGATATAACACAACACAAGTGGACGGGAATCCAATCCTTCAACAACTTCGAGTTTCAACAGTTGGCGGTAAGAGTATGGCGAGCCTTCAGTATTGGCAAGAGAAAGCTAATACGTACCCAAGAACTGAAAAAGATGACCAACCCTCAAGGAAAGACTGGTTTGGTTGTACATGAAGATTTCAGTAATCCACAGGCTGATAAGGGTGATTTGAAGAAGGCCAAAGCGGAGCCGTCTACGGCAGGTAATGAAGACAAGAACGAGAACATCGCTGATGTTGATAGCCTGCATCCACAGCGAGGATTTCGTTGCCCTGAGGTGGGACGTGTCAAAGTTTTTGTTTCAAGCACAATGCTAGAAAAACACTTGGATGCGGGCAAACACTTCTACCGAATACATAAGGAGAGTACCTTTGATGTCATTAAGCGCAACTGGGCATTAAGGTGTACTACAGTTGGCACGGTGAAAGGTTCCACAAGTAAGAGTACGGATGAAGTTTGCAAAAGTCCTGGGCAAGTGTCTCGTCTACTCCCTGAGAAAGGCTGGGCTATGAAAAGGGCAAAAGCAGGAGTTCGCTTCTTTCAAGACGTGAAAAAATTTCTGAAAAAAATATTCCTGAAGGGCGAGGAAACCGGACAGAAGGCCAACCCCTCGGAAGTGTCCTCTCAGCTCCGCAAAATCAGGACCCCTAATGGAGAAAAACGTTTCAAACGGTCTGAATGGTTGACTGTGCAACAGATAACAAGCTACTTTTCCCGCCTAAGTGTTCTACAACAAAGTGGAAGAATGGTTGAAAATGAAGATAATGATGCAAAAGATGTCACTCTGTTTAAAGAAGCTCTAGACCGACAACAAATGAGCCACGACGTAGCAAGTAATTTAGACCTATGAATATTACATTTTTATCATGACCTACACGAAATCCGCCATCAACAAACGAAGTGCGAGTGTAGAGGGAGGAGGAGAGTCATCAAAATCACTGGAGCTTGAGTCGTCTTCGCAGGAATTGGGAGATTCTTCGTCTTCTACAGCATCTCTGGCACTAAGGGTCCACGTGCATGGATGAGAACTCAATGAATCAACTCAGCCTTGCTGCCACTTATCTTAAGACTTTTTTGTTTTAGATACATTTTCAGCTGCTCGTCGGTAAGCGCTTTTACATCTTTTTCGATTGCACAAGAAATAAGCGGAAAAGTGTTCCTTTCCCTTACTCTTTTTGTGGATTTTACATTGAGGGGATCAAGGTGCTGCACAGAACATGTAATCTTCTCCATGTTGTTCTGGGAACATACCTCTTGCAAAGACCTTTCTTCAGAAGAGAGCAATTTCCCCCCGTTGAATAATCTATTTATCTGGACACTTGGAGGAAACTTGTCGATCTACTACGGTCTCCAGTGGACGTTGCGGTAGTCAATGGTAAATACTTCCCAAGCGAAGTGGCATGTTTACGAAAGCTTTTGAATTCCAGAAGCTTTTGTTGGGAGAAGCTGAAGATATTATTGAGGACATCCTGTCTAATTGAGCTTATTCTGGATTGTTTTGAAGCTCAATTTAATCATACTGTTTTAATTTTCCACGCTTTAAAAGGATATCTTTAGAAAATCAGAAGTTTTGTTGGAGAAGCTGAAAATGTTATTAAGGACTTTTTGTCTGATTGAGCTTATTTTAGACTGTTTCAGTGAAGCTCAATTTACTCATACTGTTTGTATTTACCATGCTTTAATGAGATCTTTTGAATTCCAAACGCTTTGTCGGAGAAACTGAAAATGTTATTAAGGAATTCCTGTCTTACTGAGACTTTTCATTTTGAAGCTCAATTTAATCATACTGTGTTTTCTTAACCATACTCAAATTTGTATTGCTATTAAAATTTCAACAGTTGGGTTTTTCATTCTGCTAAATTACAATGCCATGTGTGCTAACACTGGCATCTTTCTTTCAGTTTCATTGAAAAACATTACACTGCTACTCGTGCAACTTTTATTAAAGTTTCCTCTTTTATTAAATCCTAGTGCAAATAAAGACTAACACTGTTTTAACATATATAACAGACCCATCATGACAGATAGGAAAACAACAGTTCGTAGATCAGAACACCTTAGAGTTGATAAATGTGTCAGTTTTATTCCAATGGTAGTACTTATATTTGAACTCTAATAACTTTTCCACTACTTTTCCGGTTTGCAAAGAGGAATGAAAAAGTAATGCCCCCCCGTATGTGTGAAATTTTACATCCAACCCCCCCCCCCTCTCTCTCTTGTTATCATTTTCTCCTATGCACCCCCTCTAATTTTCCATCCCCCCTCCCCCCCATCTAGGTAATTATTGCACAGTCCCTTATTTTAAGGGGGGCGCCAATCTTTCCATTTGTCATTGAACTTGAACACTTGTACATTGCTGCGTTTCGTCGGTGTTTCAAAATTCTCTTGTATGTGTACTTCTTCAACTTCCGCTTCTTTAGCAAACTGTTCACGCGCTGGGTTAGAAAATGGCCCATAGAACTGCACGAGTGAGCAGGACTACAGGTGGAAAACGGATGAAAATATGTTGAAATTGATAAATACTGAATTACTAAGGATTGTCTTGCCTGTC
>JAEMPF020003632.1:35605-42918 GCA_022496165.2 Catalaphyllia jardinei | reverse complement strand
TCATAAATAATTTTCATAAATAATTTTCATAAATAATTTTCATAAATGATTTTCATAATTTGGCTCCAGACTGATGTCCCGGGTTTTGGTCTGTCTCCACATTTCATTCCAATATTTGGTTTTTCCAGCAGTTAAAAATTGTTGGAAAAATAATTGAGAAAAAAAGTATAAAAAAATATTGTAAAATTCAAGTGATTTAAGAATTGAAAAAGATATATAAAAATTTCACTGATTTAAGAATTAAAAAAAAATTTTTGAAAATTTTGCTGATTTCAGAATTGAAAAAAATATTTGAAAATTTTGCTGATTTCAGAATTGAAAAAATATTTGAAAATTTTTCTGATTTCAGAATTGAAAAAAATATTTGAAAATTGCGCTAAAACCCCCATATACTCTACTACTTGAATCCCCCATATACGTTCTCTAACTAAGGTAGTCTCTCTTGAGTTATTTTTAGACATAGTACCCAGTTCTTCGGAGGATGTTACTCGCGCGATGCGTGGATAGGCGAAGCGATTTTGTGGAAACTACTTGAGAAGAAATGGCGGAAACGTCATTTTATATGTTTTGGTTTCGTTTCATACCAGAGATGTTTTCTGTATGGCCGGGCTTTCGTTTATTTTTCTGTTTGTTTGGCTGTTCATTATTTTGCCGTTTATACGGGTTTGTTTAATTTAATTGAGCAAACTTCAACGGCAAGGGCAACAATGGCTGTGTAAGCGTGCGTGATAATTCTCTGTTTATTTCCTTGCCGCTGTTTACTAAAGTTCACAAAACATGAACGCAAAATAACCACATTTTGCATATTTCAGAGAACGAAAACTATGTGATGGCCAATTTTTAAAATTTCGTTCTCGAATTTTGAAGTTGTCTTACATATTCCGTTTGGAATATGTCTAACAGTATACTCAAACTGAATTAATTCAAGTTCTCGCAAGATTCGCAGATTGAATCAGTTAAGTATATTTTTGATCGTAGCTGTCTTTGGCGTTATCGCTGCTGCTTAAACCGCTTTTTGCTATTTGGGCAGCAAGTGTCTGCCTGCACTTTCGACGGGTTTACCTCGGTGTAAAAACCTGTGAAGTTTTTCTTTGTTTTGTAGCTATTGTTAGGGTTAGGTCTATTATGTTGACTTCTTTGATTTCTTTGTTTTACGTCAGTGATGAGTGTCACAGGTTTTACACTCAGGACGAGCCCTTTCGACCATCTATTTGTTCGTTCGCCTAGATTGTGCGAGTGTTTGCCCGTTTGTTTGCTTTGCACTCGTTTGTCTAGACATTGCTCTGCCGTTCATTCAGTTGTTATTGTTTGTGCAAGTACATCCGCCTTTTATTTAATAAAACTCCCATTAAAGTTTCGAAATGGATTAAGACATACGGAGAACCGAAGCTCCTTTTCTCGAAATAAAAATATCACAAAGAACATCTTCACAGCGTTTGAGGTTTTAGTTTGCTTTGAAACGAAACGAAACAAAACATAAACTGATCCTCCACAAAAACCTACACGCAACCCGCGAGTAATATATATCCGCGGAAGAACTGGATGCAAGTCTAAATTCACTCTCTTACCTTCATCATCTCTTGCATTGGTTCAAGTGAATAACAACTGGAATTTCAAGTCATAAAATTAAGAGAAAAGTATTCTGTTATAGCATGATTTTGATATATCCAAATTTTTAATCTCAATTTCTTTTTGCAGAGTACTTGATGGTCGATTTCTTTAGATTTTTATTCCACGCATCTCGTATTGCTTAATATGCAGATTTATTATATAAACACGAGTGTTAAAGGAAAACACACCACTACTTGTAAAATGTTTCGGCGATCCTGGGAAATCTTTTCTAATCTGGCTTCTGAAATTTTCAGAGGACGTTCAGAAAAGTTTGTATGGCCATCAGGAAAGTTTTTGAGCATCTTCAGAAATCTTTGAAAAGTAGTCGGAAAAAGTTCGGTAAATTGTCAAAACCTTGTCGCGCTTGTTCAACTTATATTTTTCGAGGTTAATACTCATATCTGGGTGCATCCATGCATTATCCCTATTTATCAGAGAATGTTTCACGTGCTTTGCTGGATATCGAAACATTAACGATGAAAAAGGACAGATAACTCTACCAAACAACTTGATGAGACGGATAATGGAATTTCGACAATCCTTGAAGACAGCCTGGTTATGGAAAACCTTGAGCAATGCGTTTTGTTCACCGCTCGCGTCCAGCGCCGATTTTGAAAACGCCTGTCGATGACGTATGTGCCACGGCTACGTCTGGCTTTGTACAAACCCTGCAAGAACACCTAAACAGCGTCGAACTGTCGTCACTTTATTACATTTTATAATCCCTGAAGAATAGTTATGTTAATAGCAGAAACGTTGGGGATCAATATCAGTATCTGGGTAACTGAGCACCTACCCCTCCCATAACCCAACATGTTATAATAAGTTAATAAGTTACTGTTGAGTAAGGGGAGGGGTAGGTGCGCAGTTGCCCAGATACTGATATTGATCCAACGTTGCGATATTAAGATTTTTAACAGCTTTTAACCATGTTTATATTTTACCCTCAAGGACCTTTACTGAAAAAAGTTGTCAAACTATTTCTAAATCCTAACTAACTGTATTGTGAGGACTAATAACAGTCTCGTCTCGGTATTTATTTTTTTTTAACAGGAGGTATAGATTACACCAAAGCATTTACTCTGGCCTTCGACTTACTGAAGGGCTCGTCTCCTGGAAAAGGTCTTTCCAGGAAAAAAGTAATTATTTTTCTAACAGATGGTCAACCAAACGACACAGCAAGTGATATCGTGCAGACGATAAAAACCAAGAACGCCGAGCTGAACAATGTGGTGGTAATAATGACATATGGCATGCTAAAGGACTTGCAAATCCTCCAAGATATCGCTAAACAGGATGGAAGTAATTACGGTGTCTCTAAAGCTCCTGACGTCACTGTGAGTACTATAACAGCAATGCGCGAAAGTCCTATTTCCATTCAATGTATCCTTCTTTCAATTGCATGCAGACTCTAAAATTCAAAGCTCAACCACCAAAGTCGTTTTTCGCTGCCATCAATGAAATGTACGGCGGCTCCTCCCAGGCTCCGACTACTGCCGAACGCGTGGTAATGAAATCGCTGAGCACAGGTCAGACAACGAAACAGTGCTCGGCAGTAGTCGGAAGCTGGAAGGAGTCGCCGAACATTTGATTGGCGATAGCGGAAAACCAGGTGCAGTAAAACATGCGCTGGAATTTATGTGGTAGGCTAACTTATTACTAAACTTAAGTTAATTTGACTGCCAAATTAGGTCAAAATTAGTGGCGTTTGCACTGGACCATTTTGAATGCAAACCTTACTTTAAAAGTCTTAAAACGAATACTGATAAGTACATGACTTCACTTGAAGCAATTGATATTTGGAAAACCATCTCAAAATACCTAAATCATCTGAATGAGTAAGCTTTTCCTGAAAACATCTAATGCTATCTACTGTCCGAATAATGCCAAAAATAACTGACTTCTTGTAACCATGAATGTTGTGCCGCGTAGCACTATAAACAAAAATGATGTAACAGAGAATTAACTCTGAAGTGTAAATTTTAGTGCTAATTTAACCCATGAATAACCAACTGGGCGTGAGCCCTAGTAAAGGGAATCAGGGAACCACACAAGGTAAAGAAAAAATCTTTTGACCTCGGTGGGAATCGAACCCACGACCTCCGGAATAGATCTACCGTTTTACTGACGGTAGATCTATTCCGGAGGTCGTGGGTTCGATTCCCATCGAGGTCAAAAGACTTTTCTTTACCTCTTGCGGTTCCCTGATTCCCTTTACTAGGGCTAACGCCCAGTTGGTTATTCATGGGTTGAATTAGCACTAAAATTTACACTTCAGAGTTAATTCTCTGTTACATCATTCTTGTAACCATGGTCTGTGAGTGGGTAGGTTTATTATGTCTATTATTGATCATTATACAATAAACCAAATCAATGAGCGCGCTCTGATTGGTCAGAGACAGCTATAGTTTATTATGGCAGTAAACTCATGGAAATGTCGTGCGTCTTCTGAATTATTAGGGACTTTAAGATTGGCGACTACGGACTACCGACGGTTGGACGGGAGGCTTTTGGGACTGGGACGAGACAAAGGGTTCTACCCTGAGCCACCGTCGTGGCTCTAGGACGGTACGTAGTCGATCACATTCACGTAGTCGAGAATCGGCTGACAACACAGACAACGAGTTCGGATAAAAAGTAAGAGAAAATGAAGTTATCTTTCAAATAACCAGGAATAGTTAATCTGGGGTGGGGTAGGACAGGTTGGACCTCAGCCTACCACGGGGACATGGACGACCCCGCCCACCAGAGTCTGGGGTGACACCTTTGGCAAGTGTTCGCAGCCCCGCAGCCACCCCTGCTAGGGTTACAGTATACTGTATCTAGTGGCGGCGCCACGGGAAGGTGGAGCTCGCCAGCCTAGGAAGACAGTTTACCTCGGGGAAGGAAACCCTCATCAAAAACCTCCGCTGCCTTGCGGCTATATTCACCCATGGAAAAGGCTTCAAGAGTAAACCTCGAGGAAAAATCCGGAGTCGGAGCCCCTAAGGCAGCCCGAAGTTGTATCCAACTCGTTTTGGCAGCTCCTGCGACGGCACTGGTCCCAAACTGTAACGAACCTGTCGTTCCTTTGGCCCCATCAGTGACGTGGAGAGGGGGGACATGATACATGGGCAACAGCTTGTTCTCCATAAAACACCGCCCAGGCTAGCATCCGCTTACACCACACACCAACACACCTCGCACTACACCTGGAGAGGACACTCCAGCCACGCCCACGGCGTAGACACAACACGGAGAACGGCAGTCTACCGATGATAAGCTACTGCTCGATTGGCGTAGATTGAAGCGCCAGGGGTCGTTCTCGTCGGTGGGAGGGACCTTCGAGTCCCATTGGACAGCTACCGCCCGCCTCAAGCTGGGCAGCCCCCAGCCAATAAGGTGCTGTCCCGCCACGGTTTGCTTTCTCCATTGGGTGCATGGAGATCAGGAGACACGACATCCGACAGGCAGACCGCAAACTTTGCACCAGGCAACAACAAAAATCAAAAGAAACCAGTCCTGAAATTAGGCTGCTGGAACGTTAGAACAATGCTGACGGGTCTCTCGGAAGACCTCCAGGACGTCAGCGACTCTAGGAAAACAGCTGTCATCAACGACGAGCTTAGGAGGCTCCATGTGGATATTGCCACCTTACAAGAAACGCGACTTGCAGACTCTGGAACACTGAGGGAGAACGATTACACCTTCTTCTGGCAGGGGAAGAGCTCCGACGAACCACGCCAGCATGGAGTGGGCTTTGCAGTGAGGAACAACCTGCTGAATATGGTACAGCCAGGCAACAACGGCTCAGAACGACTCCTCACTCTCCGCCTGAACACCACGGCAGGCCCTGTCACTCTTGTCAGCGTGTATGCTCCAACACTCTCCGCTACACCTGACACTAAAGACGTGTTTTATGATCAACTCTCAGCCACGATCAGCAACATCTCTAACAAGGAACAACTTATCCTTCTGGGTGACTTCAACGCCAGAGTAGGAACTGATCAACGATAATGGCCTTCTTGCCTTGGAAAATTTGGCATCGGCAAGATGAACGACAATGGCCAGAGACTGCTCGAGCTATGCGCTTATCACAACCTTTGCATAGCCAACTCCTTTTCTAAGACCAAACCTCAGCACAAGGTCTCCTGGAGACACCCACGCTCAAAGCACTGGCATCAGATGGATCTTATCCTGGTCAGACGAACTGCCATTAAGAACGTTCTCCACACACGCTCTTACTACAGCGCGGACTGTCACACAGACCACTCCTTGGTGTGTTGCAAGGTCAGGCTCCATCCAAAAAGGTTCCACCGTGGCAAGAAGCAAGGGAGCCCTCGCATCGATGTCACCAAGATGAGCCAGCCTGACCTAGTAGAGCAATTTGCTGAGAGGTTCGAGAATGAACTAGGAATCTCACATTCAGGGGACTCCGCCACTGCAAAGTGGACCACCTTGCGGGACACGATGCACCGCACTGCCTTGGCCACGTTTGGAAAAAACACTTCAAAATCGCATGACTGGTTAAAGGCCAAATCAGCTGAGATGACTCCCATTATAGAAGCAAAGCGTGCTGCTCTAACAAAATACAAGCGGTCACCTAGCGAGAAAAATTTACAGATCCTTCGAGCTGCAAGGAATAAAGTCAAACACACTGCAAGACGCTGTGCCAACGACTACTGGACAGAGCTCAGCGAAACTATCCAGACTGCAGCAATTACTGGGAACATAAGAGGGATGCATGAAGGCATCAAAACAGCAATGGGACCAACCCAAAAAAAGACAGCTCCCCTGAAATCCACCACAGGGGATGTCATCACAGACAAGGGACAACAGATGGAGAGATGGGTGGAGCACTACTCTGAACTCTACTCCCGACAGAATGTAGTAACAACTACAGCCCTTGACGCCATAAAATGCCTACCTGTCATGGGAGAGCTTGACAACGAACCCACTATTGACGAACTCAGCAAGGCTATCAACAACTTGGCCTCAAGGAAAGCTCCAGGCAGTGACGGGATCCCCCCTGACCTGATTAAACACTGCAAGACTACACTATTACAGCCTTTACATGAAGTCCTCTGTGAGTGCTGGAACGAAGGGGCCGTACCACAAGACATGAGGGATGCTAAGATCGTCACCCTCTACAAAAACAAGGGAGAACGCAGTGACTGCAACAACTACAGGAGCATCTCCCTACTCAGCATCGTGGGCCAAGTCTTTGCCCGCGTCATTCTGGTCCGACTACAGAAATTAGCTGAGCGTGTCTATCCAGAGTCGCAGTGCGGCTTTCGTGCTGAAAGATCAACAATAGACATGGTCTTCTCCCTCCGCCAGCTTCAGGAGAAGTGCAGAGAGAAGCAAATGCCCCTGTACATCGCCTTCATCGATCTGACCAAAGCTTTCGATCTCGTCAGCAGAGAGGGTCTCTTCAAAATTCTATCTAAAATTGGCTGCCCTCCTAAACTACTCAGCCTGATTGAGTCCTTCCACACCAACATGCAGGGGATTGTGCAGTTCAACGGCAGCACCTCTGAGCCATTCAACATCAGCAGCGGCGTCAAACAAGGCTGCGTGCTTTCCCCAACCCTCTTTGGAATCTTTTTTTCCTTGCTTCTAAAACATGCATTTGGCACATCAAAAGAAGGGATTTACCTGCATACAAGGTCAGATGGCAGGCTTTTCAACCTTGCCCGCCTTCGAGCCAAGACCAAAGTGCG
>JAEMPF020003632.1:8105-30605 GCA_022496165.2 Catalaphyllia jardinei | reverse complement strand
CGGCCAGTACTTGGATGGGTGGCCAAATACAAATACCCCATGTTGTAAGAACATTTTTATATTTTTTTTTTGCCCTTCTTTTTTCCAAAGCGATATTATGGACTGCAGAACTACCATGCTTGTATTATGTCATCTATTTTCTTTATCAACTTTTTGTTCCTCATTTCGCCATGGCCGTATTTATTTGCATTATCGTATAAATAAACAGCGGGACACGTCGTTCGAATTCTCCTCAATTCTCTCGCCTGTTGATATTTCAATCACATTTAATCACGGCTTGAATCATTTGAAAATTCATACAGCTCGTCAATTTTGGACTTTCAGTGTTTTCTTTTTCGGCAATCGAGTATGGTTAAAGCTGTATGAGCGGGCACTTTCGGGAAATTTAAAAGAGACTTCTTTAATGGCAGGTAGCTTCTACTTATAAAAACTTTCGTGCGAGAATTTATTCAATGCAAAGCATTTCTGCGATAACATATTGAGTACTTAGGTCTGAATTCAAAGAATGCCTCACTTGACACGGAGCAACCGACCGTGAAACGGCCTTAAACGGCAGATGTTCAAATCCCGGGGGAACTCCTATATGCAAAGGTTCAGAAATGCTCGCCGTCTCGGGTACAAATCAAGGATTCTGGTCTCACTTAGAGTGTTGACGACGAAACATCACCATTTTTAGCTGTCAAAGTATCTTTTAGGGTGCACTCGAAGTAATCATAATTAAAAGAAAGGCTCTTAATTAATTTCTTTTTTCAGGCTTGATTTCGGCTGATCTCTCGATTACACGAGTCGGGTCTACAAGTGCCACGGGATCCTCTTGCTATGCTTGGGTATTCGACAAACACATTCAAGATGGCTGTACAGCTACAACTCTATTTTATTATTGAAAACGAGGCCATATATATATGACTGTGCGAACATGTGCTCCTAATAGAGCCTGGGACTCACTTATTTCACAACAGCTCCCTTTTTTTAGCATGCATGCAAGAAATAGAACTAGACAAAATGAGCATCACAATCTATCTCAATCCTAATGTTTATAACTTGCATCAGGAAGGCATTGTTCACTTAGTATCAACAAAATCCAATAACTAAATGTTCTCACTAATTGGTCACATAGTCTTTAAGCCAAACAGCTGGTTTGATGACTCTACCCTTAAAACTGACTTTCTCAGGGCTCACTGAATCATGGACTGGATTTGTGGTGTTGGTTTTGGAATATTCTAGATCCGGCTGCTGCTGGTTTGTTGCTTCAGTTGTCTTAATAGAGATCACGTCTGTTTCTTCTGTAGCCTGTTCCTTCTGCATCAACAACATATGACCTTAGTGCCTCGGTTACCCTGGTAACTATTGCAGGTGTCCATGTTTTCTGTCCTGGCTTTCTAACTCGCACAGTGTCTCCTGTGTTCAGAGGTTTCGTTTATAGTACTGCTGCTGTATTTCTGAACGACGACTGAGACCTTCCTTGATGTTTTGGGTTGGATGCTGTGGCTCTAGCAATGCAGGTGTAGTAGGTAGTTTGGTTCCAGTTCTGCCCATAAGCATAGTGCTGGTGATAGGCCAATCTCCTCAATTGGAGTGTTTCGGTAGTCAAGCAAACTAAACTAAAAATCCTTATTTCAACTTTTGCTTTCTTCATAAGGTTCTTAGTTGTTTGCACATCTCGTTCTGCAAGGCCATTACTCTGAGGGTACCTGGGCGATGAAGTAATATGCTTGAACCCATAATCTCTTGCAAATTCTGCAAACTAATGGCTACTTAGCTCAGAGCCATTATCACTGACTATTACTTCAGGTATTCCATATCTTGCTAACTGAGGTTTGATGTGGTTAATCACTGTCTTACTTTTACTTTTGGGCAAATGTGATACCTCAAAGGGCTTAGAGTAGTAATCAACCATAACCACATATTCGTGTTTGGTATGTTCAAACAAATCAACTGCGATCTTTTGCCATGGCCTTTCAGGTAATTCATGGCACTTGAGTGGTTCCTTTGCTTGAGAATTTCTGTACATGTTGCAGGTAATGCACTTGGATATTATGTCTGCTATCTGTTGGTTCATTCTTGGCCAAAACAAAACGTCTCTGGCTCTACGTTTACACTTCTCGATGCCTAAATGGCTGCTGTGAATTTGACTTAGCATCTCTTTTCTGAGGGAACTAGGTACAATCAATTTGTCATTCCTCAGTAGCAAACCATTGCACATAGAAATTTCTTCCTTAATGTTCCAATACTCATGAAGCTCTGGGTCTACTTGAGACTTCTTTTCTGGCCATCCACTTATCACTGTGGTCTTGAGCTTCTGCAATGTTAGGTCTTTTCTTGTTGCATCTTTAAACTGTCCCAATTTCACTTCACCGGCTCGCAAGTTTTCAAGAGTGAGTACTTAAAATTCATCCTTTCTATTGGCTGTAGTTTCATTGCTTACTTCTGGAGCACGACTTAGAGTATCTGCAATGAACAAGTTTTTGCCTGGTTCATACTCCACTTGCAAGTCATAACGCTGTAACCTTAGCACCATTCGCTGCAATCTCTGTGGTGCTTGGAATAATGGTTTTTTGAACAAGGCTTCCAAAGGCTTGTGGTCGGTCTGAACATCTACTTTCTTGCCATAAATACACTGGTGAAATTTGATACATCCATACACAATTGCCAACGGTTCTTTCTCTATCTGCGCATAATTTTTCTCCGCAGAGGTAAGTGATCTGGATGCGTAGCACACTGGTCTACCCTCTTGCAATGGACATGCCCCAATTCCATAGGATGATGCACCTACTGATACTGTGAGAGGCTTTTCAACGTCATAATACTGGATTGTCGCATCACTTGTCAGCTTGTCTTTAATGGCTTGGAAAGCTTTCTATTGTCTTTCAGACCAATGCCATTCCACCTCTCCACCAAGAGCTCTCTTAGTGGCTGAGTTAGGTTTGCCAGATTGGGTATGAATTTACTCATATAATATACCATTCCAAGGAATCTTAAGAGTGCTGGCTTATCTGCTGGAGATGGCATTTCCGCCACTGCACGCACCTTGCTAGGATCTGATTTCAATCCGTATGATGTCAACACATGGCCAATGTATGGAGCTTCAGGAGTCATAATCTTCATTTTACTTCGGTTGAGCTTCAGTCCAACTTTCCTTGAACGTTCCAGCACTTGCTCTAAGCGATAGTTATGCTCAGCTTTATTTCTGCCGCAGACAAGAATACCATCAGCGATTGTCTTCACTCCACTGGAGTCATCAAAGGCTTGGGTCATTCTCTTTTGAAAGATCTCAGGGGCTGAGTTGATACCAAATGGCATCCTGAGGTACTGATATCGGCCAAATGGAGTGTTAAATGTTAACAATTCTGAACTTTTCTCGCCAAGCTTAATGTGCCAAAAACCAGATGTAGCGTCTAGAACACTAAATACTTTGGCATCACTCAATTCAGCTGCAACTTCTTCCACAGTCTGCATAGGATAATGCTCTTTCTGGATTGCGTTATTTAGATCTCGAGGATCTAAACACAGTCGCACCTTATCATTTGGTTTCTCCACGACTACTAAAGATCTCACCCATGCAGTTGGTTCCTCGGCTTTACGAATAACACCAAGTTTTCTCTCTCTCTCTCTCTCTCTCTGAGTGAAGTGTATTTTGCGAGGTGGGTGTACCACTGGACTTACGGTAGGATCAATCTTAATCTGATACGTCCCCTGCAAACATCCAATGTCATCAAACACATTTCATTGACATCTTGATTAAAGTCATTGGACAGGTTTTCCTCTCCTTTTGTATCGACTGAACTGACTCTTTTGACCAAATTTAATTCATGACAGGTTTGAAGACCAATTACTAGAGTGGCTGGATGATCAATTATTTGAAGTTCAACAGGATGGGTCTCTCCTCTAAGTTTCACATTGCGTGTAGCTTTACCCATCACTGATATCTTGGGGCCATTTTCTCACGTGTCAGTTTACAGTACAAAGCATGTGGCAAAACATTGCATTGAGCACCAGTGTGTAACGTCATATTGCCTTGGAGTTTATTGATTACAACACTTTGCATCCAATCTCTCTGAGTCAGTGGTTTGGTTCCCAAGACTCCAATAAACAATTCTTCTGTATCTGAATCATCACATCTGAACTCACTTACTTGTTTAGAGCTGTCCCTTGGCTTGGACTGGCACAATTTCGAGTAATGATTTTTTTGTTTGCACTTGTGGCAAACCTGACCATAGGCTGGGCATTTTTGAGGTTGGTGCACTTGTCCACGTCTTTTACAGTTGAAAATGTATTAAAATTTCCAACACCTCTTCTCCGGCAACTGTTAACAAAGTTGAACACTGTACTTGCGTTGGTTTCTTGTCAAAGCCCGTCGCGTTGAGATAAACCCTGAACTGCTGAATCCGCCGTCTCCAATTCTCTGCAACATTTCCCTCGAATGATAGCGGCTTCGGTGGTGGGAGTTGATTCATTATTACCCCGTTTCTGACACCATGTTATGCTTGGGTATTCGACAAACACATTCAAGATGGCTGTACAACTACAACTCTATTTTTTATTGAAAACGAAGCCATATATATATGACCGTAATAGAGCCTGGGACTAACTTATTTCACAAAACCTCTCTTGAACAATAGCTAGTAATCGAACCTATTCCGTTTTGAGTGGTATCATTTAGGGGTATAATGAAGCTCAGGAAATGTCCACATTTGTCTCCCGTAGGAGTTAAATTCACATTTTCCGACAAGAATTCCTTGCCTTTTCATATGGTGGGAGCTCCCCCCCCCCCTGGGTTTCCAAATGTCTAACGGGAAGTGATGGAGTAAAGGAGTGATGGAGTGAATTCGCCCCATCATTACAACTTCGAAAATAATAAATATTCTCCAAGTTAAAAATGATGCCCATGAGGTGATATAAGATTATTGCACTGCAGTGAAATGATATCATATCACTTCACGGTTTGTCCAATCAAATAGACTGTAATAATTAGATTGGACCAATCGGGTTGCACGTTATATTTTAGCTGACGCCTGGCGTCAAATTTGGCGGGAAAAATTGCTCTGCAGTTTTATCAACGAAATGGCCAAACACAAACAGCAGTGATAAGTTGAATTTGTACATTTTATGACTTGACGTTTCGTATGTACTCTACATACATTTTCAAAAGTAACCGTTAAAATTTAAAACAGCTTTTTATATATAATAAAGGTGAGGGGACTGGAACCGAGACTAAGCAAATACTTAACAGTAAAATATAAAACTAGTACAGATTGATAAAGCGTCAGCTTTTCACTTCCGACGTTGACGTTGAAAGCTGGCTCAAGTTCTTGAATAAATAAGGTTTCCTTTATTTTACAATGATGGTCTGTTTTGCCAAAATTAGTCCTTCATTCTGGAATCGGTACGTTGATGACACGTTCACCATGTTTCACAACAAAGATAGTGCAAATGAGTTTCTGCACTATTTAAACAGCTGTCATAGCAATATTAAATTTACCATTGAATTTGAACAGAACAATGCAATTCCTTTTTTGGACGTTCTTGTCACACGTATCAAAACAACACTTTCACGACATCCATCTACAAACTGTCACAGGCCTCTACACTAAATGGGATTCCTTCACTCCACGGAAGTGCAAAATAAATCTCATCCGCTCCCTCACTTATCGCTACTACCGTCTTTGTTCATCTGGCTCCTTGCTACAATCTGCGCTCAATGATCTTCGAAAACTCCCTCTTCAGAACGGCTACCCACAAGGCATAATCAACTATCATATCAACGATGTTTTGAACAAAAACAGACATCAGCATAGCAACCCTGTGTCTACAGTTCCTAAGAAAGATATCGTTATCCTACTCCCCTACTTAGGTTTGCAAAGCAACCAAGTCGCTAAACGCCTGAAATCTTGTGTTAACCTGAAGATTGGTGCATAAAATCTTTCTTTCCTTACAAGGACAGTAGTAAAGCCGGTCGGTTTGGCCGGTAGAAAATCAGACAGCCGTATTTGGCCCACGTGACTTTGGTCACGTGGTCTATGACCCGCAGGGGTCTGGACCCGAGTTTGGTTCGGGGTCTAGGACTGCTCGGCCAACATGGGAAGGAGGCTGACCAGAAGTTACTTCATGGCAACCGGAAGTGACGTCATGGCAACTTGAGGTGACGTCATCGGATCGGGTATGAGGTCGGGAAGTCGAAAAGAATGACAGACACCCAGATTACGAGGTGAAAAACAATTTTATTTCACAGATTCACTAACAGTTCACAGTCAAAGTCGAGGCGATCGATCCAGGCCTGATGGAGGAGTGGGTTGAAAGTCTGTGGTGTAGGGATAATCTTCCAGGTACTCTGGAGGAGACCAGTACCGTGTGAAGCGGATGTGCGTGACGGTGACCTCGCTGGGATCGTAGGGATAAGCGTAGGCGGCTGGTTGTCTTTGCACATGGTGTTCAATATGATAGAACCGGATTCTGTTATGGACAGATTGGAGACAGGGTCTGACTTCGTTGGGGATGGTTTGATTGATGAGTCGATAGATGGTTTTTCTGATCCTTTGCACGGGTTCGATGGGTGTGAACATGGTGGCATGAATGAAGAGTGGGCGTGGTCTGTCGGGATTGGTGGAGACGAACCAATCTAGGTTAACCCACATGAGGTACCAGACCATGACATCGATGGGGTGTGGTAGATGATCCCAGGAGTGAGTGCCTGGTTCATGAAGTCGGTGGGCAACGGAACTGTTCCTGAGTTCGGCGATGGCTGTTCTGGCCCTTTCGAGTTGGGTGGGTCTTTGTAGTTCGGGGGGTGTTACCCAAACGGGGTTTTCGTCGGATTTCTCCAGGCTTTCATTGGTTCGGAGTTCCTCCCGGGTGCTCTCTATGCTGTTGCTGTTGTCGTTTGTCATGAGTCGACAATGACCACATTGAAAACTGGTCTCGCGGGCTTTTCGGAAACAGCGTTTGTGGAGGAGTTTACCGCTACAGGGCATCGCGTGACAGCGAGTGATGGAGGCAATGTCTAGTTCCAATTGACAGATGAAACATTTGTCTTCGAAGGGTCCCATCCCTGGCAAACGTAGACTTTGTCTGCAAGCCATCGTGACTGAAAATGATCTGGGGATGAGCTCTCACTCTTAAGTAGTGTGTGTCACGTGTTTTTTGTTCACGTCACGAGAGGGGGATACCCCTATCCCACCTCTGTTCTGACGTCACGGAAAAGGAGTCCTGAGATTGGTGGAGATGCGAGGCATAAAGGAGGAAAGTGCGGGGTTTCGTCACTCGCAGTATTACACTGCTCTTGAGCGCCGTCATGTCTGCCACATGAAGCTACGAAGTGATCCTCCAGGATATTGACGACAACATAGAAAAACTGAGTGACGATTGGGAACAGGTGCAGACGAAGAGGCGTCGCGCAAAGAAGGAAGCCGTTCGAAAGCATATGAAGACCAGAATGGATCTCATTCTGAAGGTGATTCAAAAAATGCAGCGGTGCCGGGCATGTTGGTGAAGGCCCACGAGGAATTTGGGAATAGCGTGGAGCGGCAGAGGGTGAAGGAAAAGATGGAGAGTCGTCTTCCAGATTTGGAGCAGCTGAGAGAATTTTTTAGTAAATGTTAATTTTTTTCAATTGGGTTCCCCCTTCGGGGACGAACCCCACCCCATCTGTCAAAAGTCAATGATCACACAGGATGATAGATTTTAAAGTTTAGTTTTAATGACAGGACAATGATGTACTTGTTCATTGTGGTGAAAACCGCAACTGGGTAACAGAGAATGGAATCGGGTTCTTAAGACATCGTATTTTGGACAACCTAATGTTTCTAGATTGAGCGAAAGTCTTTTTCCACGTGACCTCCCTTGTAGCCTACGATGGTTCTTTTATCCGTCTTGTGTTCTTGATATAGGTTCATGATCAAGGCTTTCAACAGCATGGGAAGGTGAGCATGTTCTTCTCGGCTGGGTTGGTAAGCGAGTCCGTGGATGTTGCGGCAGACGAAATGGATGCTTCGTTTGTTTTGATCGTTCAAAGTCTTGTAGGGGATGGGGATGAAGAAAGCATGGCGTCCATGTTCTCCGTTCGAAGTGTAGTAACCCAATTCTCTGGCATGAAACGTTTTGTTGATGAAGAACCCCTTAAGTCGAGAATGAAGCAGAGATTGTCCTGAACCACCTCCATGTTTGAAATGACTTGGTTTTGAAACAAGTGTCTTTTTTATGAAAAAGGAGTGAACCAATGAATGCTTGACACGCCACTTGGTCATGAACCATTCGACTTCGTTTTGCACTGCATCACGGACCATGTCATTGATTGTGGGTGTGACCAGTCCTCTTTTTTCCAACCGCAGTTTTTCTTTTGGGGGTGAATTCTGGTTGCCAATTGCCTTCGAAGGGACCCATGCGTCGGTCGATGCTTTGACGCACCCTTTTTGGAGGGGGGTTTCTTTGATGACATCTTGGACGCTGCGTTTGATCACTCTGCAATCGAAGAGTGGAATGAACTTGTCGGCTTCCAACCAGAGGTGTCTTTTTCCTGTGGGGTATTCGTCGACCCACTGGAAAAAATCGCATAATCGCTTGGAGCATTTCAAGAAGAGCCGATTAGGGTTCCTTTCGGAATGAGACATGGTCATGGCTAACGGGTTGCAGCAGTAGCACCTCATTTTGTCCAAGAGCAGTTGGCGGTATTTCTCGTAGAGTTGTCGTTTGGCTGAGTCTAGGTATTGCTCTACGTCGTTGACACCGCAACCGACGAAACAACCTTGGACAGGGCACTGGAAGTATTCCCATTGACCCCACTGGGTGTCGGTTTCTCTTGGCACCAAAGCCTGGTCAGGATGAACTGGGCAAGGATGAAAGAGGGGGGTGTCGGGTGGTGAAGGATTTCTGTAGGTGGGTTCTTCGGGTTTTTCTTGTTTTAGCTTGGAGAGGGTTTTCAAGAATTCATTTGGGTCGAATTCTTCGACGGGGTCTGTGGAGGAGAAAAGGAAGAAGACTGGTTACCATTTTCTCTTTTGCAATGTGTCCTGTAGGTGTTTGAGTACGAGTTTACGTTTGGGCGTGAGGGGTCGGTATTATTGCAGGTATTTTAAAGTTTCTTCCTGGCGTGTTCGTTTTAAGGCGAATGCGGTGACGCGTGAGGTACATTCCTCTTCGTCGACTAAATTGATTTCTTCTAGTCTTGGTCTTTGAGTTTGTGAAAGATGGTTTTCAATGTGACAGTGGAATGGAAGTGAACGGATTTACCTCACTTGAGCTTCATGTTCTTTTTGTCCTTGTTCTTCTTCTTCTTTCTCTTATGCTTGAAGGAGTGATACCTGGCGGGCGAATGATCGTTCAGAGAATATTCGACCACACCTTCACATTCCTCCTTTTTTCTTTTCTTGGCGGGTGTGTCCATTTGTTAGTCCACTGATGGATCCTCCGGTAACATGTACCACGAGATTCTTGTTCTTCGACACTGCACTCGTTCATGGCGACGGAGGAAAGAAAAAATGAATGACGACACGGAGGGTGTTGCGCTTTATGTAGGCTGTGCATCACGTGAGCACATCATGCGTGAACCTGACCAATGAGGTGCAAGGTTGACCAAATAAGGTCAGGATGCTTCTGAGCAATGGGGTGCGTTTGTGACCAAATAAGGCTAAGATGGTATAAAGGATGGTATAAGGATGGTATAAAGGTGAACGTGCGAGTTGGTGCGTACACACACTTTAGGTGACGATGATGATTGGCGGTAAAGAGATGGAAGTGCCTCGAAACAAACCTGAGAAGAATGAGGAGGAGAAACCTGATTTCTTGTATTTACTGTTGCAGGGAATCATCGACACCATCTTGATGGAAGAAGTGTCTGCGCTTGGTTTGAAAATGAACAAGTGCAGAGCGATCCTGGCCGAAGCTGTCTTGAAGTTTAGTGAAGACCACGAAAACGACCCAGCTGATACGAGTCGATTGGTGGATGCCTTTCGAGCTGGTTGGAAAGTGTATAGGAACACAAGAAAGCGACGGTGATGTGTTTATGAAAGAGATGAACAATCAACTTTGGGTGCCGAGTGATCCAGGTATGGATTCAGGTGTGGGATGCGCGTGATGGTGCACGTGCCTTTTTTCCTGACCAATGGTGACTTTGTATGCCCTTATAAGGAAATGTCGTACACACCAATCGGAATGGGGTATGCATGTATATATAAGTATCTTTCTAATCATTTTTTGTTATTGTTGTAATCGTGATGACGATGAAGAGAGTGTTGTACAGTAACAGTGACGAGATTAGTAGTTTGATCGAGTCTGCTTGCGGATGGAAGGTCGTGCTTTTGGATAATCCTGAGGGACCCGGGGAACTGTTCTTGTTTGACCTCTTGTGCTATGAGCGACCGGAGCGGAAATGGACGGTGGACGAGTTGTTGGGGAAACGTCCCGAGTGGGAACGACAGATTCTCCCTTTGTTGAAAACTCGACAGTATGCCTACCTGTTCACTCACGACTGGTGTTTGGTGAGTTTCATCAAGGAGTTGGACAAGATCTTGTTTCAACCCGTGCATGTTCTCCCGAGACCTTGGAAGATGGTCATTGTCTGTTGGGCACCGAGTTGTTGACGTTCATGATGTGTCAAGAGATCCGGAGATTGGTGGCCCCTGCTACGTATGAGCGTGACTTGGTCGAGAGATTGAGTTTTCGTCTGAAACGTCCCGTGAATTTGGGTCGTGCCAGGACGTACCGAGATGTGTGCGAACACGTGGTGGATCTTGCGCTTCAACTCGGACGTGAGGTCTCGGACTGGACGGATCGGTTCTTCTTTGATGCTCTCGAGGCCAAAGGGCGTGAACTTTGCAGTGATTGCAAGGAAAACATGAGAGTGGCGTTTTACGCCCAGGACGATGGCAGCCGGGCTTTCAAGCGGAAACCGCACGGGGATGGGTGTTGTCAGAAAGAAAGTAAATATTATAAGTTGTACATTTTTGAGGAACTGTACGAAGAGTCTGATGTCATGGAAACCCCATCGAATATGGGGGTCCGATTCTGATTAAAAGCGCGATGCATTTATCAATAAAAGTCATTTTTTTGAATCGTGCCTGACTTGACTGAATGGAACGCTCTGTGTGCGCGTTGCGAGATTGTGTACGATAAATACGGTTCGACTCCCATTCCCACCTTTTTGAGCGATGACCCGTATGTGGTGTTTGTGGTCACGCACGTGGAAGAAAACGTAGGGCGTTTCGTGTTGTTTATATTGTGGTTGAAGAAGCAACCCTTTTCATTCGGATGGTACGCACTCATTCGTAAAAATCATCCCGACCTCTTCTGGGATTGCCTGGTGCGTTTTAGTCTATTATGAAGAGAAAGAAGAAGAAGAAGAAGAAGAAGAATAATAAGAAGGTGGATCGTTATGCCAAGGTCTTGTCTTGGTACCTAGATCCTAGCGTGGCAGGGAGTCTGGGAGGCGTGGAACGATTTGCCAAGTCGCATAAGTTATCGGTGGACAAATTTCGCGAAAAGTTGGAAGCCGATTTGGGCTACACGCTTCACAAACCGACGAGACGACGTTTTCGTACCCTGCCCGTTGTGGTGTTTGGCATGGACGAACAGTGGGTGGCGGATCTCATCGAGGTGGGAAACATCGCCAAATCCAATCGAGGGTATCGTTACCTGTTGACGGTGGTTGACGTGTTGTCCAAGTACTCGTGGGTGGAACCCGTCAAGTCCAAGACCGGGAAGGACGTGACGGTCGCTTTCCAAAAGATCCTGAAACGCAGTGAAGATCGTGTCCCGCGTCGATTGCAGACGGATGATGGAAAGGAATTCTATGACAAGACCTTTCAAGCCTTGATGAAACGCAAAGGCATTGGTCATTTTTCCACCAGCGGCGATATGAAAGCCAGTGTAATCGAACGATTCAATCGCACGTTGAAACAACGCATGTATCGTTATTTCACTGTGAAGAACACGTTGAGTTATTAACCGGCGTTGAAAGACTTGGTCATGGGCTACAATCGCTCGTACCATCGGAGTATCAACATGGCGCCCGCCAAGGTGACGAAACAGAACGAGGAACAAGTGTGGAAGAATCTGTATGCCCAACGACTGCAAGGCAAACGGACCCCACCCAAACTGAAAGTAGGCGATCGCGTGCGATTGAACAAAAAGTACCGAACGTTCAAAAAGGGGTATTTACCCGGTTTGACGGAAGAAGTGTTCGTGGTGAGTCGGGTCGTGACGGGGATCGTGCCCACCTAGAAGATAGGCGAGTGGGATGGAACGCCCGTGGAGGGAACCTTTCACGCGGGGGATCTGCAAAAAGTCACTGTGAAGGACGACGATCTCTTCAGGGTGGAAAAAATCGTCAAACGTAAAGGGGATAAAGTGCGTTGGAAAGGTTGACCAGACAAGTACGACACTTGGGTCGAGAAACGCGCGTTTCAATCATGAAAGACTTTTACGTGCAATTGTTGAGTTATGCCAGCACGCTGGAATTCCCGGCCCATGCACCCAACCACTTTAAGAACCGTATGCCTTACCCGTTGCAGTTCAAGGAACCGGGATGGAGAGTGGGAGTCACCAGCGTGCTTCTGCCCGAAGCCCCTCGAAGGATCAAGTTGAACAATCCGTTCCTGGTTCGCATTGGTTGGGAAGAGTTGGCGGATCCGCAGGAGGGAATCTATGCGCACGAGACAGTGGAAGTGAAGGAGACCGATTTTCAAACCCCTCCCAAGACCGGCACGGACTTCTTCAATGCCGTACGGGATCGATATCTACGGCCCTTGAACGACCAAACTATCTCGGATCTACAATATCACAAGAAAGGAAATCCTAACCAATGGACGTACACGGTGATGAACCGCGCCAAGGACGGGGAAGCGAGCCTCGACAATTCGCGGACCTGCACGACGATCCAGGTCAACAATTCGCCGCGCTACCCCAAGTTCAGCATCGGTTTGGAATTGGCTAAGGCCATGGGTTGGGTGAAAATGGAAACCTTGCAGGACGGAGAAGAGGGTTACGTGCTGGGTCCTAATTTGAGGAAAGAGTTTCCGACCCGTGTGGTGCCGGAGGCCGTCGATCTCGTCCGACCCGTGAACAATGGAGACGAGATCTTTTACAAAGTCGATGCCGATGTCCTATACCTGAGCGTCTTCATCAATTGGGTCTTTATGGATTTGGACGGGGCTTACGAGAGAGCGTTTGGACACAATCATCGACCCCTGTACCTGTACTCGAATGCCATGCGCTGTATGATCGTGGGCAATCAAGTCACGGATCTGGTGCGAGAGATCCCTTACTCCTTGGAGCAGGGACATTTTGTACCCGACACGGTGCAATATATGCCGGTGCGCAGCGACGTGATCGTCATTATCGGGACGCAAGTCGCCGAGAACGACGGGACGTTGGTGAATTTCGTGTCGGGTGTGACGACCGTGACCTTGCATTTCAAGTATGAGTGACTTTTACATCACCTTACCCAGCCACAGTAGCAAGAGTGAGTTTCCCAACAATGTATCCAATCATTTGAAGATTCGTTTACCGCATCCCATCCGATTGGAAGGCTCGGGATGGAAAGTGGCTTTCGCTAGCATTGCCATTCCGGATACAAGTGTGTCTGTTTTGATTGGTGAGGAACTTTGTTCGAAACAGAATTGCACGATCCTGTTTAAGTGTGGATGGTTACGTATTGGAAAGAGGGGTGTAGCGAATACATTCGGTCGAGCGAATATTTCGACTGCGTGGATCTCCGACAAGTCCTCTCCAATGTGGATGGTACTGGATTCATGAAGACGACGATCGCCTTTTTTGAACAACGCCGCATCTATAACAACGGTGGACACCAGGAAGGAGCCAAATATGTCACTATCGATGTTGAAAATACTTACATTCGGTTCGAGTTTGAAGAAGACGAACTGGTGATAGACAACAATGATACTGTTGCTACATTGAAGGTCGGAGATCGTCCTAGGTTCCTCGTCAATCTGGAGTTGGCCAAGGTGATGGGGTGGATCCGGTATAGGGAGGACACCAAGAGATATCAATTGGGACCTAACATTGAGCAAGAATTCAAGCAAAGCACCTTCCCCGAATTGTCGGACTCAACATCCGACGTGATCGATGATCATGGAAAAGCTAAATTTTGGATAGTTTTGGATGGATTCGTCAGACTCAGTATCTTTTGCAACTGGCGATTTCTCAATATCAACAAAGCCTACGAATCCGTGTTGGGAGCGAGTTCACGTTCGCTGTTTGTCTACTCCGACGTGGGTGGTAGCAGAGTGGTGGGAAATCACGGATCTGTTGGGGGAGGTGAGTCTGCTGCGCAAAAGGCCAAGGTTCCCAGTACTTCAAACCTCTTCACATGCAATATATACTGGTACGTAAAGATGTCATCGACATTGTGGAGACGCAAGTGGCAGAGACCACAGGTGAATTGGTCAAGTTTGGAGAAGGCAACACTATTGTGACACTTCATTTTAAGAAGACATGAGAGGTGGTAGTTTCACTCGGTTTCGACCCGACGAGCAATCCGGGAACGGATTCTTTCGAGATCTGGTGTCTTCGTTGACGAGCGGTGGTTGGCAAGGTTTAAAAACGGGTACGCCACTCGGGCTACCCATAAATGTCCGTGGAGGTGTTCGCGGTGCTAGGACCGCCGGCAAACGAGTGATCAAACGCAAAGCCTTGGAGGATATCAACAGGAGAGCCAAAAAGAAACTCAACATCTTTGGACCATGAACCCCATCTATTCGACACGCGTTCGTCGCATTCCCCTATCGTCAGCGACTTGACTCGAGGGAGAAGTCGGAGAGTACAAAAGGGAGGTACCTTTCTCCCTTCACGCACAAAACACCTGAACTACGATTGGGTCAGGACAGCTTTGTCTCGGAAGAGAATACGAAGGAGAAGAAGACGATGACGGACATCGTTCCCATGAGGTTCGGCGGCGGTCAAGAACCCCATGTTGGGAACCCCATGCTGTTCCGGGTTCCCCCGACCGATGTCAGCATCTCGAGTTATCGCATGGTACCCATCCATCCTTTCACCATGGGCATCAACCCCATCGATTTCCAGATCGATCCACAAGAAGATTACCTGGATCTTTCTCCCAGTTACTTCGAATTGGAATGGAAATTGAAGAAAACCGATGCGAACGACAATGCAGCCGCGGACCACACCTACCTGGTGAACAACATCGCTCACTCCCTCTTCAAGCAGATCAATGTTCGACTCAACGGCCCGCTCGTCAGCCCACAGACCGACACGTACCACTACAAGGCTTACTTGGAAACCTTGCTGAATTACAACAGAGATGACGGTGAGACCATTTTGAAGCCTCAAGGATGGTTTAATGCCATCGATCTCTTGGACGCCTTGACAGCCAATCAAGTGGATCAAACCCATGCCGATTTTGAAGCCTTGAGTTTGGAAAACCAACACGTCGTGAGAACATTGGCACTGGAAAACGCCAAGCATGCTGGAGGAAAATCCCGAGTCCTGTGCCTCACACCCAACATCGAAGTCTTCCACCTGAGCAAACTGTTGGTCCCCAACGTGCAGATCGGTATTCAGATGTACTTCAATTCACCGAATATCTGGAGTATGCAATATGTGGGTGCCAATGCCTTTCGGTTGAATCCTGAAGATATCAAAGTCAAGCTCTATCTCTGCCAAGTGAGACTCAATCCCTCGGTCTACAGGGAACTCATGGGCGTCATAGACAGTGGAAAGAAAGTGGTGAGCTACCCCACCGTGAGAAGTGAGATCAGGACCTACAACATCCAACAGAACACCCGTCACTACGAGATCAACAATCCTTTCCGGAATCGCTTACCCAACATGGTGGTGGTGGGATTGGTCAGTTCGACGGCTTGCAATGGTGACGTTGAACATTACCCTTTCTCCTTCAAGCATTACAATCTGACCAGCATCAAACAAATGGTGAGAGGTGAAACCTATCCCTATGTGCCCTTTGAATTGATCCATACCAATGACAGCAAGAACCTGAGAGATTACAGACAGTTTCTCCAAGCCACGGGAAGTCTTTGCAAGAGTCGAGGCAACATGGTGAGAGCCCAAGATTGGGGCTACAGCCATCACTGCACCCTGTTCGTATTTGAGAACACTGCCAACGGTTGTTTGAACATTCCAGTGTTGAACCCCAAGCTGAGCGGAGAAATACGATTGGTAGTTCGTATTGTGTGATCGTCCGGGTGAGAATAGTTCTGAAAAGAACTGCTGTTGGTGACTGACATTTCGACAACCTGAGCGGAAGTCATCTTCAGAGTCAAGTGAACAGTGTTTGTCAGTCGGTGATGTTATAAGTCTGGTCCGTTGATAGTGATTGGTCATTAAAGCCATGATGGTATTGGCTGGAAGACTCATGTAAAGTTAGTCAACAGTCATTGGTCGGTTTCGATCCGTCTTTTGTTAGTCAAGTTGGTCTGTTAGAGTCCGTCTAATGTAAGTCAAAATAATTAAGCCGGTCTGTTAGAAGTCCGTTAAGAGGCGTTTGTTCTAAGTTAGTGTACCAGCTTTCCACAACATTGACTGGGACTCTGCTCAATGCTTAACCTACAGTACAAACTATTTTCAACGACTGACTCTGGAGACCCTACTTCTATGGCACGAGACCCTGAGATCGATAACCGGACCCGCCTCCCGACGACAAGGGACCCGTGGCTGACATCGTCAACACGGATCGACAGGGTCAAGCGGGTCGCCATTGGTTCGCTCTGTGAACGTGGGGGGGACGAGTGCGAAGTCCTGGACAGTTAAGCTTAACTCTTGGAGACTTACCAGACGACGGGACCTTTATTGTCGTGGTTGGATCGTCATTGGAAGATCGTGATCCAAAACAGTCAGAGTCTTCAATCCATTTACAGTCAAAGTTGCGGCGATTACGCGTTATTTTTCTTGATCGACCGTTCACAGGGAAAGAGTATGAAAGAGTTTTTGAATCGATTCGACAAGCACGATTACGTGCGCAATGATCATAAAGTAGGACAGATGTTGAAAACATTGATCGAAAAGCAAAATGACTGGCATCCCAAGTGTGAGTTTGATCAAGACACGTGCGCCTCTCGTTGCGGCGTGCGAATTTATTGTTGTAATGTTAGGAAAAAGTTCATTAAAAATCACGTGTGATGACTCCGTAGTACAATGGTTAGTATCCTCGACTGTCACCTGGGAGATCGGGGTTCGATTCCCCGCGTGGTTGACTTTTTTTTATTTTCATCCTCCAAAGAGGGCAATGGACTGGGTGGTACAGTGGTCAGTGCGTTGGGCTCATAACCCAAAGGTCCGAGGTTCGAATCCTCACTCAGTCTCCCCCTATTTATTTTAGAACCGGAGAACGTGCTCTCGAGGTCATTTTGACCATGGCACGACGTGAAGCATATCGATCCCAAACCCCGTCCAGCATGATGATCGTGGGCCCTTCGGGTTGCGGAAAAACATTCTTTACCACCCAATTGTTGGTAGAGAACTCGGATCTCTTCGAGACCCCAACCAAACGGATCTACTACTGTTACGGATCGTGGCAAGAGGGGTTCAAACGCATGAAAGAGCACGGCATCAAGTTTCACGAAGGGATTCCGGATTCCGAACTGCTAACCGTGTGGTTTCCCAGGAGAAAAGGAGGATTACTGGTCTTGGACGATCTCATGGAAGAGGGAGGCAACGACAAACGCGTTGTGGCGGTGGCGGTGGCGGTGGCGGTGGCAGTGATCGACTCTTCAACGATGCCAAGATGGAACAACAATTGGCCTAAATCTTGCAAGATCAAAGACAGAGGGGAGCGGGAGAAGAATTCGACGGGTTCCTGGTCAAGATGCAGACCCTCGACGATACCATCACGGATTTCACACCGCTAGTGTCCAATCAGTACGCGCGCGTGTCCGATCAGTACTATCGACACTCTCCCGTCACCTCCCCCAGGCGAGAACATAAATAGAACGTCACCCAGGTATGACTTTTTCATTCCAACATGTCCAGAAGAGTGACACGACGACGACGACAGAAAGGAGGCATTCTACCCTCGGTACCCATCGTCCCTGCCCTGATGGCCACGGGCAAAGCGGTGGCCTTGGGAGCCGCCGGGGGAACCGCAGGTTACGGTGCCAAACGAGTACTCAAAGCTCTCTTGGGTCGTCGGAGGAAGAAAAAAAGAAACTTGAGAGGACCCACCAAAGCCGAACTGGCGCAATTCAAGCGAACCCTTCTTCGCGGTAATCCCAAAAGTCTGATTGGACGATACCTATAAAAAATGGAGTACGAGCCACGACTGTTCATTTTATTTCTCAACATGCCCAAACGAGTGCAACAACGACGAAGAAGACGACGAAGACGACAAAAAGGAGGGATTTTACCCTTGGCAGCCCTCATCCCCGCCCTGATGGCCACGGGCAAAGCGGTGACCTTGGGAGCCGCCAGAGGAGTCGCCGTTATGGTGCCAAGAGAGCCTTGCGAGCTGCCATGCGAGGGAGACGGTGATAAAATACCCCGTGCAAGCATTCGCACTGCATTAGTCCACGATGAATCGCTTATGACGACAAGCTCCTTTCTTGGACAGCATTCTCAAACAAGCTAATCGGCACAAACGACAAGAATTGTTGCAACACGCCAATGCCGATCAGAGCAACGCCGTCAGCGAAATGGTCTTGAACCTACTCAAGAAGAGAATTCCCGTCAAGCCCAGCACGCTTCAAAGACTTCAACGTCATAAAAAGGTGCTACGAGAGTTGGGGAAGCGCAGAAATTCCCTGAAGAGACGACGTGCGTATCTCCTGCAACAAACAGGGAGTGGTTTTTGGCGAGGTCTCAAAGAGTGTTACGGACAATGTCACTGAATACTCGAGATGGCAACGGGTATCCCCTGCAAGGGATCCACGTCGTACCGGCGAGACCCAAACCCAACAAGATGGCTCAACTCATGAAACTCTTGCAGGAAGCCAATCTGAGAGAAGAGAAGGAACGCGGTCGTGCCGACTACTGGAAACGCATGTACCATCGCGTCAACCAGGAGTATATAGCTCTTCAATTCGAGGAGCTCTGTTCAGATTTTCCACGAGTCAAAGACGGAACAGATCCCGGCGAAACGTACACGTTGTGTTCGGCTTGTCAACGAGACAAGGAGACCCTGAAGACGCTGACTCGAAAATTGGAAGACAAAGAGAAAGAGAATAATTACTGGCAAGATTGTTACGAGACGGCGTTGCGACAAATAGGCGATTTCACGGACGAAGCATTGAACCATGACGGAGGAAGTCATGATGATCCCCACCCAAGAGTTTGAACGCTTGCAAGACTACTACAAAGGACAAATCACCCAGAAAGCCTTATTGAACAAAGCGGGAAATTTGGCCGCCAAGAAACACATGATCCTCAAAAATCCCAAGATTCCCAGTGCATGGCCGTCAAACCCATGGCCTGGGAACAAGCGCCATTGACCAAACGCATTCGTATTGGGAACATCCCCGCCATTGGAGTCGGTGCCCTGGACAAAGACGAAGCCATGGTCGACATTCATTTGGAATCCCTCTTGAGGAGGATCATCAAAAAGGAAACGGGTGCACCCGGAAAACCCGGTTCGTCAAGGATGAAAAAGGAACCCGCCACACCAGGACCTTCAAGGATCAAGAAGGAACCCGCCAAACCCGGTTCTTCGGGCGTGAAAAAGGCGACTCCCGCCTCCAAACCTCCCGTTCCACCGAAACCCACCAGTGCGCCGAGCGGAGGATTTAAAAAGGCTGCCAAAGGTTTTCTGAAGACCCTCGGTGTCAATCCCAAGTACGTTGACGAAAACGACGACGGAGGTTACACACCCAAAGCCGGAGGAAAGCAACCCTTGAAGAAAGCCACGAAAACCGAGACGCAAAAATTGTGGGAAGGTTGGGACTATTCCAAGAAGAAATTGAAGTATGGTAAAGACCAGAGCTAAAAGGAAACGAAAACGCCAACGCGGTTACGGTTTCGACATTCAGAAAATGTTGGGCAAGACAGGCATCGAATTTCATTGGCCAGGCTACCAGGCTACTAATCAAGGTTACGTCATTCAACACGTGTACGAAGTCTGGCACTTCCCTCGCAAATCCAATAAAATTGTTCTCCTCCTACGTCAACACCTTCCTCAAAATGAAACAAGAAGCCAGCGGATGGCCCAAGTGGGTGGGTGACGATCCTCCCAAGCGCAAACAATTCATCCAAGACTATCAAGTCAAGGAAGGCATCCAATTCGATCCCGACAAGATTCAAAAGAATCCAGGTCACCTATCCCTCGCCAAAATGATGCTCAACAGTTTCTGGGGCAAGTACGGGCAACAAGGCAACAAGAGCCAAGTCGAAGCCATCTCCATGTCTGGGCGACTGTCAAATTCTTGAATGATGACAGTCGAGAAATACAAAACCTACGTGTCATGAATGACACAGGCACGTCGACGATGAAGAAAAGGTCCAAGTTAACATCAACATCTTCGTGGCTTGTTTCACCACCTGCTGGGCCAGGCTCACACTCTACCGAGAAGGATTGAGTCGACTCCGACCCCAACAAGTCCTCTACTTTGACACGGACTCCATCATCTTCTCTCAGCAACCCGGTCAACCCACGCTATCCACCAGCGATCATCTCGGCGAATTCACCAGCGGATTGAAACCCGACTATCACATCGTCGAGTTCGCCGCCGCTGGCCCCAAGAATTACGGGTACAAAAATCACCAAGGTAAAGTCGAATGCAAGGTACATGGTTTCACCCTCAATGCACGCGGACAAAGCCAATTGAACTTTGACATTCTCAAGGCCAACGTCATCGACGAAGTCACCGCACCCCTAGACGAACCACGTGCCATCCCCGTGCACAATCCCCACAAGATCAAACGGGATGTCCACACCAAAACCTTGGAAACGGTCAAAGAAACCAAACGATACCGAGTGGTCTTCGACAAACGCGTCGTCGATCCCGACACCTTCCTGTCGTATCCCTATGGTTACGAAAAAACAGTCCACCACCCTGGACGACGATCTCAGTCAAGCCCAGGCAGCCCAACTGGATGACGTAGACATGCAAAATGTAGAATCGTTAATGAATCTGTGAAAAAAAAATTTCACCTCTTGCCCTGGGTGTCTGTCATTGTTTTCGCCTTCCCGACGTCATGCCCGATCCGATAACGTCACTTCTGGTTGCCATGACGTCACTTCCGGTTGCCATGACGTCACTCCTGGTCAGCCTCGATCTCATGTTGGCCGCGCGGTCCTAGACCCCGAACCAAACTCAGGTCCAGAACCCTGCGGGTCATAGACCACGTGACCAAAGTCACGTCGGCCAAATACGGATCTCTGATTGGCTACCGCCCGACCGGCTTTACTACTAAGGACCGTATTAATCATTCACAAGAATCCAGAGTTATTTACAGAGCAATTTGCTGGGATTGTAATGCTTTTTTACATTGGTAAAACTAAATGAAGTCTTTACGATAGAAAAACCGAACATTTTAAAAGAAACCTTATTTATTCCAGAACTTGAGCCAGCTTTCAACGTCAACGTCGGAAGTGAAAAGCTGATGCTTTATTAATCTGTACTAGTTTTATATTTTGCTGTTAAGTATTTGCTTAATCTAGGTTCCAGTCCCCTCACCTTTATTATATATAAATAGCTGTTTTAAATTTTAATGGTTACTTTTGAAAATGTATGTAGAGTACATACGAAACGTCAAGTCATAAAATTTACAAATTCAACATGTTTATCACTGCAGTTTGTGTCTTATTTTTGATCAAATTACGATGGCCCAAGAACAAAAGTATTTAGGTAATGGTCCATTTACTTTTGAAGCGTTGTTTTCACCCAGGGATAATGTCATGCTTATTATAGGTTGAATACCAGAGTTGACTGAAGTGAAATTTCCCAGCATCCTCCAGGACCCTAAGAGCATTGAAGCTCCCCATAAAAGAATGGCAACAAGGCATGTTGACGCGATATAACGTAGGAGTTACGTCAGGATTTCCCAAAATAGTCATCTTAGATTGCTTCATTTCTACTTAGCTTCAGAGAACCACCAAAAACCCTTTAATAACTCTGAAAACTAGAGAACTGTCTTACAGAATCAAAACTAACGAATGAATGCTGTGTTTGATAAAAAACGAGAATGTTACTGCATGCAATGAAATTTTATCTTAAGTGAAATTACAATTATTTAGAAACGTATATTGTAAAAATAAAGCTGCCATAGCAACCTATTTCAGTAAAAAGAGACATGGTATTTGTGTTAAAACAAGTAATTGTATCCAAAGGATCTTGATGTCAGCAGGCAAGTCAAAATTTTAAAGAAAACGACAACACTCTTAAATTTGCAAAACATGTTTCGACAGAAACTTCTGTCATCTTCAGTTGATAGATTTACAAAGCGTTAGAAGTTGAATTTATAAGTAGGAAAAATGCTAATTACATTAGTAACAACGGAATGTACATAAAACGTGGCAATGTGAAAATTAAAAGGATAACTTCAGATTTACGTGATGCAATTGCTGATTCAAAGAAGGTTGTTCTCTTC
>JAEMPF020024224.1:0-10458 GCA_022496165.2 Catalaphyllia jardinei | reverse complement strand
GGTCTGTAATCATACTCGTGATGAACAAACCAGTCTCCCGCTTTGCGGTCGTCCGATTTTGTTATCACTCATATGATTACAGACCGAATTGGACTCCACTCAGTCCTATTACCATAACTAACTATGGTTCTGATTTAATTGTCGATCTCAACTTTACGTTATTGCTATCATCAAGGTTAAGCCATTTTAACGATGTATGATATGCAGAAATCTGTTTTACACAGGAGGGTATATTGTCCTTTCAAAAATTACGGAAGGGATGTCTGTTTCGTTCGTATTCATGTTTGGATACCAGAGTTCAGGTGGTTGCGGGTTCGTGTAATTTGTCTTAGTAATGAAATGACTTATGCTGGCTTGTATATATCTTGTAAGAAGTTATTACCCTTCAAAGGAGAATTGTGTTTTGCTTGCAAGTTATAAATTTCGAAATTAATGGTTTATTCTCCCCTCATGACATATGAAGTAGCAAGTGTGAATCTCGTTAACTTAGAAAATCTTTCTCTTTCTTTAAAAATAGTTACGACTGCGAGAACGATATTCTTTGAAGGGTCATTTCAAAGTGATTATGAATTTTTTTCATTTAGCTGGGTGTTGGGTATTGTTGGGTGATTATTCGATTTCGAGGATGCTTCTCATTTTGCTCTTTGTTTGTTTACATAACTCTTTCTTAAAACTGTAATCATGGACACCTCTCAAATTTTAAATGATGTGTGATATGCATGAATCGGTATTACATAAGAGGGTATGTTGTTTCTGAAGTTTATGGAAGGCATGTTTATGGAAGAATTGTTTTCATGTTTTGGTGAAACCATTCATAGCATGAAATCCAAAATTTACGGATGGTTATTTCGTGCGTAAAGAACCGTAAATATACGTCCTCTTCTTTACGGACAAGTTCCGCGTGCGGTAAAGATGCGTAAATTCAGAGAGCGCGTAGAGACTACGTAAAGGATATTAAATGTTCGTAAAGGATAAAGATCTGGATGGATATAATTCACAACTTTCTATTTCGAGAAATACTCAAAGAAGTGAAATAATTATGTCTTATTCATCTTCAAAAGAAATACCCAATTATTTTGACCTGTTTCACTTTACATACTTTACGCGTCTTTAACATTCTTTACTGATCTTTACGCAACAACCTTTACGGATCTTTAACTTTCTTTACGTTAGAACTCGTAAAGACTGCGTAAAGGATATTAAATGTTCGTAAAGGACAAGGATCTGGATGGATATAATTCACAACTTTCAATTTAGAGAAATACTCAAAGAAGTGAAATAATTGTGTCTTATCCATCTTCAAAAGAAATACCTAATTATTTTGACCTCTTTCACTCAACAAACTTTACGCATCTTTAACAATCTTTACTGATCTTTACGCAACAACCTTTATGGAACTTTAACTTTCTTTACGCCGGTCGATCTTAGGGCTTCTTTACACGACTCTGGGTTGCTTTTTACCCCGGGTCGAGTTACCGCAGAGAGTGCTAAAAATTAACACTTTACACAAACCCGGGTTGTCAGTCTACATGGTCTGCAATAGCATGTGGTTTGCTTCGAGCCTGACCCTGGTCAGCCTTTCTACCGATAAACTGAAAACATGGCTTGAAAAAGATGACAAACAAAACCTTAGAACGTATAACGGAAAGGCGGGAGTCCCTGATGTACAAACCAATAAACCAAAAAACAAAACAAAACGTGGTTATTTCACTTAAAGTATCAACCCGGGTTAGCTTTTAGCCCACTGTTTACATGTAAGAATTGAGGAAATTTCAACCCTTCTCGCTGGGTCAACCCGAGTCTCGACAAGGGTTACCCGGCAAAGGGGGCTGACCCGGCTTGACTACTGTTTTCATGTAAACGCTTATAACATTTGACTGCAAAAGGGTTACCCGCCACGGTGATTCAACCCGGGCTAAAAAGCAATCCGGTATCGTGTAAAGAGGCCCTTACTGCGCCTTTATGGAACGCGTAAAGGTATAAAAATGCATCTCGGCGTTGTTTTTTCGGAAAGTGTCTTAGTTGTTAGTGTTTGTACCCATCTCTTTAACCAAACTGTTGAAAGAGAGGATGATCATCGTTTGTTGGCTGAGTTGTTGGCCCGGGTTTTTTGGCCCTAGCCTGACCAAGCCTGACCCTCCATCACGGTAGGTCGTCTATCAGTGGTTTTCCACATTAGGTACCAGGTTCTCTCGGTTTTCCCGCCATTTCAATTCTGGCGTCCTCTTGAAGGTGTGAAAATGTCACAGGGAGCTCTCACATCCGTTTAGAATATAAATAAAAGATCAAACTATCTTTAACGCTCGTGTTTTGCGTTTTGTAGCGGCCATTTTGAATTTTTAATACGCGCGCGCGGGGTAAATTGCGCGGTCTGCTAGTGCGAGGTCTAGAACTGAGATCTTAGAAGTCTGGGACTCACAAATTCTCGGAGGATCCGATCGCTCACCGAAAATAATTAAGTGACAAGGGATGAAACTTCTCACTTTTTTCGTCGCATGACCTTGCCAGTTGGGGGGAATGGAAGTAAGGTGTGAAAAAAAGACCGGAAGTCAAAATGCGGGTTTCGTACGTGACGCACCCGTGACGCGCGTTCAAATTGCCCCAGCGAAATCATTTAGTAGTAGACAAAATCTGGTCTTAAGGGCCCTCAGACCCATTTTTAGGAGCTGTTGCTAAGGAAAATGTTTGTGGTATAACCTGGAAATTTTTTGCTGCACATAATTCATTTTATAACACAGCTCTTGTTATCAATATCGAAATTGAATAATGACGTCATCCGGCCACGCCCATGATCACGTGACCAGAAACGGAAATCTCTATAATCCTGGAAGTGTTTCACTTTGATGATCGTTTTTCTGTGGATCTGGTGTATCTATATAAATTCACATTAAACTATGCTGAGATTTTGTTTGACTGCTTTAATGCAAAATTTAAAACCTAGGTTTAAGCTTTGAAATGCTCATAATTTTTTTGAAACGAGAGAATTCCGTAAAATGCAAGCATAGTTTAATTTGCAATCACAGTTTAAATAGTCTGTCATTGAATTCGACGCAAAAACCGCGATTATTATAGGGTTTTTTGAAAAGCGGAAGACAATGGAGCAGACCGGAAGTGTTTTTGCCACGCCCATGGGTGTATGCTGCTGACGTACTCAATAACTAAAGCAAAGCGCGCGCTCTGTGATGTAGCTCAACTTGTTGCGGACCACAACATTTTGACCACTGTGATGACGTGCACCGTTGTCGATAAGAGTACAGACCACGCTAAACCACATTCGATTTGTTTTTTACCACAATATCAAAGATAATGAAATAAATATTTCTCTTGACAACTGAAAACACCGACTCAGACTTGAAATTGCACGCGCTACATTATGCAAATGAGCTGCTTGTACGCGTCAGACTTTCCTTTCAAAAACTTTTACAAACTCGCTTAATATGCAGTAACAATACGAAAAGAATGTTTGGGAAACGAGTAATGACACCTACTCGTTGTCGGTAAGAGTACAGACCACGATAAACCACATTTTGATTTGCTTTTTACCACAATATCAACGTCAAAGAAAACGGTTTTTCTTCAGAGCGCGAGCTGAAAAAGGCATTGGGTGACACATTGACGCGAGCAGCGTGGTATTGCGAGATTAGCAGCAATTATGGTAAAAAAAAGACTTCTGTTGTTCCAATGTCTCAATATTATGACATGTCTCAATATTATTATATTCATTTCTTCTGTTTACATTTCTATGTTGTCTTGCAAACCACCTGAGAGGAACAAATCTCCACGGAATTTTTTTTTTAATTTGCCGGGCTCGCGCGTAATTAGCCACGTAATTGGTATGATGACGCCATTGATCGGAAGAGAAATTTCGCTTCCTTGGAAACGCGTGCAAGATAGGTGCAAGGGCCCTTGACTTATGAATATCAATTATTTTTCAGTGTAATTTGAAAGAAATACAGCCCAGGCTTGTTAGTTGATTCAGCGGAAGTATTGGGGTTATTGAAAATATTTATGAATGGTTCGGATTTACTTCAGTAACAGCAAATTGCACAGAAAGTGCCGTGTTTTCACGAGAGAGGTTTACTACGGTTACTGCTTACCGAAGTTTCGTAACTAATATTAGAGACGCCGTTTACACCACAGGCGACCCAGACGTTGTTTGTGATTTACATACGTGACAGTATTGCGTTACGTTTCGAGCCATTTAAGAGAATGTATTAAAAAGTTCAAATCGTCAAAATAGCTTTAGAACGACTTTAGAACGGCTCAGCTATCACAAAGACTTCAAAGTAATTCAAGCGCAGACTAAGGTAAGCTTCTTTTATTTAAATCCTGTACTACAAGTTGAATTTAGAGCGATTTTCGAACCATTTTCATACATTCTCTTAAATGGCTCGAAACGTAACGCAATACTGTCACGTATGTAAATCACAAACAACGTCTGGGCCGCCTGTGTTTACACGGAACTTATTAACTAAAGTAGGCCACATACAACAGGCGGTTTGAGGTTTTCTCGGAAAGCAAATGCTGCAATGTTGCACAGAAAATATTGGAAAATTATAAATTTTCTGACTCCAATGCCGAACGCGGGTCGTTGTCAATTTGCAGGCGGTAATGTCGACCCAAACCCTCCTTAAATGTAAAGCTCTGTGGATGAATAGTGGCAAGGAATTTTGATATCTCGCCGCAAAACACCTGAAACGGCATCTGCCGCGGAGCACGGGCTACGTAGACGTCAACCGTACTTCTTCTTATTCAGGGCCGCTCTGACAATTTAATTTCTTCTCCATAGACTTCGATTATTATTTTTTTCCCTCTCTCTCTCTCTGGGGTAGGTCTTCTTTTAGTTGCGCCTGCCTGTAGACCGCTAACGAGCTAGTGAACTTCCAACAGAAAGGAAACACTTACGGTAATTGACGATGAAAGGGAAACTGCAGTCCAGGATTTCTTTTTGCATAAACACCGCGTAAACATGAGTTAATTTAGCCTCTTTGCCCGTTGTCTTGAAGCTTACTTATATTAGAAGGAATCTTTCTCTTACACGCTAAACGCGTGAACACTTGCTGCCAAGATGTCGCGACAGTTTCTGTTTTGCCTCGGTTACAGTCGGTTACGGAGCTAAACCATGCCTGGTGAGGCGTTTATCTGTCGACAAACCTAGGTTGGCTTACTTTTGATTTTGCCGCCATTTACCGAGGTTTATTACTGTGTTTACACGACTAAAGACTTCACTTCAGTAAAGTAAAAACAAAACCAAGGTAGACATCTCTCGTGAAAACACGAGCAAAGGTCGGCCGAAACTAGTTAATCCAGGGAAAAATGGAATAAAATTTATCGCTTGTAATGAATGCATTTAATCTTTTTTCAAACTTGATTTGTGAAAATTTAAAGGGCAGTGGAACCACCGGCCACTTTTACACGATCAACATTTGCCTCCATCATCCTCGGCGGCTAAAGTCACCAAAGCAAGAAGGTGAATGAAAATGTTTGAGTTACAAAATTCTTCACCAAATATGCATGACAAAAAGAGTGGCTTTGATGGTTTAGCGAGTTTCACCCCACATGACATTGTATGCAATTTTGTGATCATTACGAATTTCGTGCATTGCCATGTTGTTACGTTCATGTACACCAGCAGCGTGCACCTATAAAAACCCAGCCAGACAAAACATACCTCTTTAGGTTCATGCCAGTCACCAATTCCCGCAAATGAATGGATTGTTTTGGCTTTATTTTTCAAACCTTTCGCTGTGCGTCAAGTCGTGCTTGTTACATAAACCGTTTTCGTCGCACACTGTGAAATTTGCTTTATGATAAAGGACTTCCACTACCGGCGATCACAGCAATAAAGGTATTGTGGCCAGCGAAAGCGACATCCAGCACTTTCTTTTGACAGTCAGTCAAACGAACGACAACATAATTTTTAAGCTGATCTGAATCGCAGGACCGAAAAAGTCGCCAATTGACGAAAACCTCGTCTCAAAACACAACATTACCTTACAGTTGATTGACATCGGCAAAATATTCTACAATTAATACCTGCCTTAAGCTGTCCGGAGGAAGAAATTTCTTATAACATAACAGTCGTGAAATTCCAGAATTCTTCCAAATTAAAAGTTTTCGAAATCTTCCCGCCACTGTGGCGTCATGAATCAGATCTGGCCTTGGCCTTGACCTTGGCCTTGGTCTTTTGGCAGCATTCTATTTCCGGAATACAATCATCAAACTTCCGGTATTAAAACTGACCAATCAGAACAAGCGACACTAAGACTTCCGCTTCGAACCTGTCAATCAACTTGTAACATTTCTGACTTCCGTGGCCCCCAACTGGCAGAGACAGCGCGAAAGCGGGTAATTAAAAATAACGCCAAAATATCGCAGACCACAGAGTAATTAGCAAATTGCGAAGTAGATTTCCCCTCGAACTAATGCGAAATTCGAAACGCTGGGATTTAAGTTTCATCCCTTGTCACTTTATTAGATCTCCGAAACCAAGGTCAGTTCGATCGAAGCAAAGGTTGTTTCGATAAAAGAGTAAATGATGATAAAAACTACAGATTTGGAAGCGCATAAATAGATCATTCTTCGTTCTTAGCACATTGCTTTGGAAAAGGATGATGCTCAAAATCTCAGCTTGATAACAAGGTTCAGGTAGCAGTTCTTCCAAGGTCTCACATGAATGGCTCAATAATACCATTGTGCTATTATAGCACAAAGAGATTAACTGTAAGACTTGGTTTGCAGAAAATATTGTTTAAGCCTAGGTCATACTAGTGATATACAGGGAAAGAAAAAAATAGGTGCGTTTACCTGGGGCAAGTAAAATTTTCTTTTGGTCAAGTGAAAAAAGAACTTCAGTGGCCCGGCGAGGAAGGGAAATTAGCCTTAGTAGCCTAGTGATTCAGAATAAAAAGCTTGATAAATAGTAATTTCCAGTCAGAAGCTACATGTATTTGAAATCTTAAGACTGAAAGATTAGTTAACTTAATGCGTCTGTCCTGTTATTCATGATTAAATTCGTCGTAACATTGCCAAAGTACCTGTGGATCCGTGAGGCGATAGCCGAGTAGATCCACAGACTACTTTGACAAAGTTGTTACAAAGTTTCATGAACAGGACAGATGCATGAGAAAATGACATCAATTGGTTTTTATTATAACAAATTGTCAAATTGTGTGCTCTCACTTGTTGACATATCACATAAATTATAAATTCATGTGTCTGTCTGCATATTGACAATAACAATCAGCCAATGAGCGTGCAAAAATTGCTAGTTATCTTGAAACAGATTGCATGCATAAATTGGTAATTTCGCATTTTGTCTTCTGATTTCCATACTAGCTGCTACAATGGCAAATAATATTTAAGTGAAGGCAAGTGGAAACTATATACTGGCCCACTGGGCAATTGGTTTTTTTTTTCCTGTCCTGGTGACATAACTACACAAGGATGTTTTGTTTTGCTGAGCGAACATCCTGACATACACTGTTATGTTATAATAGCAACATAAGAGCATGAGCATAAAACAACAGAAAAAGAAAAGATCTTTCCCTTAGGTCTTTGTGTCAATGTTCACATCACCGACATAAGCAGAATTAAGGTTCTATCATTATGTCATTACAATGTATGTCACCAATGCAAACCAGGCCAGACCCGATATACAACTGTAGGTGTCTGGAAATATCAGAAATGAATAAATTGTGCAGATGTTTTTGAAAGTTTATGCCATTTGGAGTGGGAGGAGTACCTTAAAACATTATTTTACTTCCTATACTCCTTAGTTTACAAATTTTCTGGGATTTTTGGATGAAAAGATTTTTGATTAAAGCCTAATTTCAAAGTCTCAAGTTGTTATAAGGCATGTACTTTCTGAGCTAAGTTAACTGTTCTGCTGCATCAACACACAGAATTGACATTGTATAGTCAGGTATTAACTTTTATTTGTAGAGATCAGTTTACTACCCAGTTGTAATTTCTGTTTCATGCCAATAAAAGCCCAGGTTTTAATACCATAGCCAAAACACAAGAGCACTTTATCTTTTTCTTTGTTTTGAAAAGCAGTTTGTGTAACTAATTTTTTTGCTTTGATATTGTCCAGTTGCAATACTTCTTTTGGGTAAGTTACTTGTTTTTTTTGGCAAGATACATGTATGTACATGTGTTAACCCCACATTTTTTTTGCAGAAAATGACTTGTCGAGTGTCTGCCATCGAGTACCTGGACTGGGAGGATGACAAAAAGGAACGTGTCAAAAAGTTCTGCACTATAGAGTACACCAGCTCTGATGAGAGTGAGCTATGCAGAAAATCACGAAACAGTACAACTAATCACAGTAAACGAAGCGACGATACTTACAAGAACTCAACAAGGCGATAAACTAAGCGGCGGTTTCACGTAGGTTGACGGACTCAACGGTCTACCCATAGCCCAGTTTCTGGTTCAAATGGTTTCGGCGGCTGACGGGTACAGCATGGGCGGGCAGGTGGTGACGAGGACAATGGAACTGACACAGGTGGTGCAGGAGGTGGCGGGGGCGGAATGGCTTTTGGAAGGGGGACATCCGAGGGCGAGTGCTCCGATGGGGTATCGTTAACTCGTGTGAGGCCCTCTGGGGAGGGTGATGGAGGCTTGTCCGTTGCTTCACCATGAGGTGGAGCTGTGGATTTCTCCTGTCTGAGCTAGTGGCGGAGTAGGGGGAGGCAAGCTTGATTCCGCGAGAAGGCTGGGTATGGATGGCAGCTGCTCCACTGTCCGGGGTATGGGGACGGTGCTGTGGGCTGCGGCACGATGGGTACTCATTTTGTACAGCGGCTTTTCTTTTTAATTGATATATCTCTAGATATTATGTATTTAGTTATCTATCTGAGTATTCTATACATTTTAGCTGTAAACTTAATGTCTTGAAGATATGAGCTCTTGTAGTTATTCTGAAGTTCGAGATGAGACAAAGTTTATGCCTGTATGTATGTTATCTTTAGCAGGGCGAGGGCGTGCACTTTGTAATCTGCGACTCCAGTGCTTACCATATGACAGACAAAATGACTTTTCCCTTGAATATTTAAGCGGTCGACATCTTACACTGCAGGGCTTTTTGGAGTCTACTCTTCCTTGCGTTTTGGGTACTCTATAAAATAGGCTGGCATGCCTCGCGCTTCCCGTACTTTTTACGCCCGGTTCTCTCCCCTATTTGCTAGTGGTTCCCGTCATTTTGTACTTTAATGCTAAAAATCTCAATTTTTCCCGGCTCCCGCAACAAAAAGACACCCGCTTCCCACCCTCTGTCCTCGTGTCTTCCGTACCCTTCCTAGGGGATGGGGCAATGGTGAAAGCAGTCGCTTCCCACTAATTTGGCCAGAGTTCGACGCCCGGGCCCTGCGTCATATGTGGGTTGAGTTTGTTGTTCGTTTTCGTCCTTGCTGCGAGGCTTTTTTCCTGGGTTCTCCATTCTTACCCCCTTCACATAAATCAACACTTCTAAAGTCCAATTCCATCAGGAATCCGAGGGCCACAGGTGTGTTAGTTGAAAAACTATTACGTGCTACCCTCATTAAACAAAGTCGATTTATTTATTCTATTTAGTCCCCCCTCCATGAGATAAGATATCGTTTGGTTATAATAACATTTTTAATTTGATAAGTCATCAAGTTTAACAACAAATGCTATATGAAACAGAATAGAAGAAATGTTAGCTAACAATACGTCATGTCAAGGCAAAACCGATGACTTCGATTTCATCTCATGCAATGACAAACGTATGAACATTTTCAATTTCCGGCAACGCTAAGATGTCAATCAGTTGGACTGCTCTTTTATTCAACCATTAACTTTTTAAACTTTGCTTTAAAATTAATCAATCAAATTGAACGAAAAGGAGTAACATGATTTATCTAACCCCACCGTCGAAGATGACATCCCGCTGTGTGTTAATTTAAGATTAATGGTTTATTCTATTTTTTTCACGCGGCAATGATTAAATTACTTTGGGTCACTTTATTGAACCATTATTTTTAAACCTCAGTCAAACTGAATAAAGTTAATGGAAATGAGAGTTAAATAATTTATGTATGATGATTCTTTCACATTGTGCTACTCTATGACATCTTCTTTGCTTTTAATTTTTAATGTTTCACGTGTTACCTCCATGTACCTTTCATAGAGGTCAAAGATCATAGGGTAAGACGAGCCAGGTTCTAAGAAATCTTCTATATCAAGCAGCTCGTCTCCGTATTCATTAATTATCTTTTCAGCGTTTAGCACATGCGCGGTGAAACGAAATCTTTCTCTATAAGGCAGGCCCGGCTTATTGATTTTAATCATAATCGGCACTTTGAAGCCACCCCTGTCTGGATCGCGCTCACTCGAGGTGAATCCACGACGTACTGTGAACGTCAGTGATTCACCATCAATGCCAACGGGATCGACAAGATCCTTGTCACTGACAACCACGTAATCAATACCACC
>JAEMPF020024222.1:0-10460 GCA_022496165.2 Catalaphyllia jardinei | reverse complement strand
CACACAACTGCAAAACATTGGGTATTGTTTTAAATGGATGGATTTGGTGTTGCTTGAAAAGTGAACAAGGTATTGGCAGAAAGGCCATGTAAAGCGACATCAAAATAGTAAAGGGGGTAAGTTTCTAAAGAAACTGTGGTGCTGCATCGGTGGGAGTATTACAAGATAATTTAGTTTTATCAACTGAGTTGATAATGTGTCACCGTAAAGGGATTCAGAATCTCTTTACGGTGGCCAATTTACATTATCAACTCAGCTGATAAAACCAAATTATCTTGACATCAAAATAGCCTTCAGGTAAAACCCCACCTTAAATATCTGCAAAACTAATACAGAATGTTTTCATATTTTCCTTAAATTCTATGTGATACACCTACAAAATCAAGGGGTAAAAATTTGACTTTAATGTTTTCCTGAAGCAAGTAAAGGCTTTATACTAGTCCATCATAACTTATTCCCCAGCATTTGTTCATATTTCCATCCACTCCCTCCCCCACAAGCCCCACACCAAAAAAAATCAAATCATGTGTCATGAGTGTCATTAGGAAAAAACACAAATTGTGATAGTGCTGAGAGAAGACAAAGAGACATTGCAAGAACTGTGCAGGTGTGAAATTACATGTACATGCAATGAAAGAGGACATTCTGGCAAATTCTCAAACAACCCTAATAGTACCTATTGTCCTTCAAGACCAAAGATTGTGCAGCTTGCAAAGATTGGTTCCTAGTCACTCTCAATTCATGATCCTAACAATCCAACAAGCTTGCTCTTACCCAGCTCACATTGGTTTGTAATGTTACACACAGTAGAGAGTTCTAGTATTTATCGATTGACAATGATTTAGATTTGGTCAACAAGTTGCCATGCTTCACTTGAGTTAAAAGTTCTGGAGTTTGAGTTTTTATGTAGGAAACTGAAATTATAAGACTATTTGTATGTCAAGAGGGACAATAAATGCCCAGTGGTTGACTATTTGTTTTGGTATACTGGAATATCAAAACAATTCAGCTCATTTGATGTTATTGCCACATCACCATTATTGAGGTTTTGGCGAGGATCAAAGTCATATGAGATTGTGCCACTGCTGCAGAATATATCCTTCATTTGCCTTAAAACGTTTTTGTTTGATACATCCTCCCTCTGAGAAAATTCCAATTGGTTCCCTTTCCTTTAAAAGTTTTGTTCTTTGAGACCTTGTTCCAACTCAGTTTTAAATCAGCCACTGTGGGGTGGGTACAGGATAACTTCTAGAGTGAATTACAATTTTTCACTTTCTAATTTGTTAGGAAATGGCTTACCTTCCACTGAATTCTCTCACAGCTGTGGATATCATGAACTACAGGCAGACTTAGTTTGATTTTCTTCACAGTATGGAGGTCTGAAATGAATAAACTAGGTACAGTAAAATCTGTTCTAAGCAGACACCCTGGAAACCCTCATTAGTGTCTGCTTAATACAGGGTGTCCGCTCAAAATAGTTTCCAAAATGTTGTGCAATAATAGTCAATTATTAACCCTTTTGTAACACATTGTGGGATCAAACAATGCTTATAGCAAAATGTCCAGTCAGTCACTGCATAAATCTGGAATAATCACATAGTTTTGAATCAGAATCGCTGAACAAATTAGCAAAAAATATTTTGACTAGCAATATTTTGAATGCATACTATCAGTTCCTTAAGACTCAATTTTTTTCGCTTTGTTTATGGAAAACCAGATCATGTCTGGGGACAAAAGAATATCTGCAGATATATTCTAGAGCCAAATGAATGGTGTTGTTCATATATCAAGTCATAAATGCTTCTGCTTTACTGTACCTTTTGGTACACTTCACTAGTAAACCATAAAATTCTGGTTGTAAGCTCTCCTACTCTGAAATATGTCCATCTATGTATATATATAATATATATAAAAACGGTGTCTTGAAAACTCAGGCCCTCTTGATGTCTCTCAAATGTAAGCTCAGACCCAAAACTCTTAGACCCTCTTGGCGTCTTAAAAAAGTCAGACTCCCAAAATAACCCCCCTTTTTTGCATTGTGTTTGCCACAGATGGCTTCAAAAGGTCTTGTTTACTGTTTGTCAACAGCATATCACAGGCAAAACCTGCAGACAGACAGACGGACGGATGGACGGACGGACGGACGGATGGTTGCTTTATAAGTAGAAACCAAATTTATAGAATTTATTTAATATTAGAAGCCATAAAACTAAGTTTGCATGAGGTTTTGCAATACAAATATAGGGTCACGTTGCAGAACTGGATATTTGCAAACAGATATAACCTATTATGGATCCTTAATGCTTTGACTAATTCTCCTAAATTCAGAAACGTTTTGGGGGTCTGAGGTCTTGAGACGCCCAGAGGATCTGAAATACTGCATGGATTGCTTTAATCAGTTTACGTACAATTATTATATGACTTGGTAAAATCTTCTAGCAACTCCCAGAGACTCTGTTGAAAGAGGAAAACTGTCTTAAGTACGTAGTGACCTGGCATGGCCCAGTCGTTAGGACACTGAGGGTGAGTCAGTCACATTTTCATAATTTGATGGAAACCTAATTTTGCTAAAATTACAAAATACATAAAGCCATAAAAGAGGGGTTACATTGAGTTATGTATAGACCAGGTTATAAATTCAAAAACTAGAATAAACATGTATGCGATACTGTTACAGCACTCTACCAACTTAGCTAACAAACCAACTGGGAGCTGGTCATGTTGTGAGTTCATAATATATAGAGGATATTACACGGTGGCGAGATATCAATTTCTCATGAGCGAGCGCAACGAACGAGTGAGATATTGTTCTTGCCACGAGAACATAAAATTCATATCTTCGAGCTAATGTGTAATGTCCTTTTTATTATATAGACATACTGATGACGGCGTTTTTGATGATTTTCCGAAGATTTCCGACCACCTTCCGAAGATTTCCGAAGATTTTCCAAAATTGTTCCGAAGGCCAGATGAACGTTCCCGAACATTTTCCGAAAATTTCCAAAGATGTCTGAAGATTTTCGTCTGAAGACCCAAAGATGTTTCGATGATACACCAACGAATTTGAGTACAATTTAACAGACAAACTTGATATCAATGAAATCATCGATAAACTCACGTGTGAGATTATGGAAAATAAACCACTCGGGTCCCGGATGTAGTTTTTATGAATTTTACGAGTGGTACATTTTCCAGTAAAACACTCGCGTAAATACTGGTACACTGTGAATACAGTCAAGTTAATACATAAACTAGCAGTTCTCATTGAGTGAGTGCTGCCGTTAAAGGTGTTTTTTGAATACAAATACGACAATGAGAATTTCAACTAACATATAATTTATTTTATTTGACAAATGACCTGGTTATATGTATGTTCTTTGAGTATAACATTAACAAGTAGCTATTGGTGTGGCAAAAGCGTTTGTTGGGATTATGCTTGTAGTAATTGCTAAAAGTGGAAAAGAAATAACGAATAACACTGTCTGACGCAACATGTAATAATAAGGGCTTTTTAACTGATTCCTAGAACGATTAGTGCTCAACATTGTTCTGCGAGGTTGCCACCTCCAGCAACTCCTCTATTGAAAGACTATTGGCATTGGGTACCATTTTATTGGTTAGTGCATGTAAATACATGCGATCTCCATGACATAAGATGTCATCGATATTTGTTTGTGGCCATAAATCGACCGAATTCAATCGATTGAAAAGCAAAGCTGCAAGTGACATAAATGCACACTGTCGGCCTCTGGTATGCTCACTGAAAGCTTCATGACCTTTGATGAATGCTTCCTCGAATAGAAGTAATCATAATAGATCAGCAAAAAGTGCCAAAACTCACCTGTAAACAGCGAAACCTTTTTATAAGTTGCTGCAAGCACATGCGATTTTCTGCTGAGCGAGCACAATTTTCCGCTGAGCAAGCACATGTCAATTTTTCTTATAAGACAGCTGCTGATTGGCTAGACTGCACCATATAGCAAGATTTCTGATTGGCTGTTTCTTAATATAAATGATGGGTCGAACTGTCGAACCAAAATTTCTTGATGGCTTCAAGAATATGAAGGCCGCCTATCGGCAGCAATTATCATATATTTGAAATGTGGAGAAAGATATGAACTCAGGATTGATCACTGCAGTCACACACAACTTGGGCAGCTGTGAAATTAAACCTGAAAAAATTCAGGTTTAATTGCGATTCAAACCCATGGCTCCCCAACCTCTTTTCACCATGTACAGGTATATTATGAACTCACAACATGACCAGCACTTGCTTGTTAGTTGAACAACCGGACTATAGGTTTACCCTCGCATTTCCTGTCAAAGCTCAGTCACATACAATGAGCAATACTGCAGACACATGATAAAGGCTCAACTCTTTCTCCATGATGTCGAAATCAATGCCGAAAGGAAAAGATATGTCGATTATGTAACAAGTGGTGCCATCTTTTCTATGTTCAAGAATTATTTAGACCCACACACCGTTCGCAGTAAATCCACTCTAAAAAATGGGGTAGTTCAATGAGTGTATATTTTGAAACAGGTCGTTCTGATAATAATCAATAATGATAATGATAATGGTAATGATAATAATGATAATAACGATGATAATGATAATAATGATGATAACGATGATAATAATGGTGATAATGATAATGATTATGATAATGATAATAATAACTTCATTACCATGTCAGTACTCCTCCTTCCTCAAAAACAATATACAGTATAACATATTGTAAATAACTGTATGTTCAGCAAGTGACGTAGGTAGAGTACTGTATTGCTAGTAGTGTAAGTAGCCTGTATTGCAAGTTACTGTAATTTCAGTAACTGTATTCAGTATTGTATTGCCAGCGTATGATCTTAGATCATCTTGTAGCTTTGGAGTTTCTCTTTTCCTTGTTTATTTAACCATAGACTCCAAAACTGACCAAAATATGCTGGTCCTCATCTTGGTCCTTGCCACCAGCAAAGGCAATGTACCCTCTTCATACTGATTGTGATCAATACTTTCAATAACATCAATTTCATTCATTTTCAGCATATTCATGAACTACATAATTTAACCAAACCAACAAGTTCCCAAATGAAAGGAATTATACCCCACTGAGTCATAATATCCTTGAACCTACTTTAAACTTTAGGGGCTTGAACATCAGGTCATCTCTCCTGCTTAGTCCCAATGTCCCAAACTTTCCATTGTGGTGTATGCCAAGAACCACATGCCTATATGAACCACAGAAAAGGAACACAAAATGAGCTTTTTACAACAACTACAGAAATTTTCACACGCTCATTGGCTAATTTTTATTGTCAATAAGCGGACAGACACATGAACTTGTAATTTATGTGATGCATCAATGAACGAGAGTGGACAATTTGTTATATGGTAAAAAACAAATTGATGTCAGTTTTTAATGCATCTGTCCTGTTCCACAGCTACTTTGACAATGTTATGATGAAATTCATGATCAATAACAGGACAGACGCATAAAAAACTGACGTCAATTTGTTAAATTAATTATCAAACAAAAATCCGAGAATTCAAACAGTTATATTCCCAACATTTCCCACATTTTGTAACAAGTACCTAGCTTTTCAATGCTCTCAACCTACATACACTGGGGGGCACTGGGGTTTGTGGTATTCTTGGACAATTTTCTTGTGTTGTTTTGGTAATTTCAATGTCAAAGTACAATTTTGTGGTATTTTCTGAACCTGCAGGATATGTTTTGTAGCACTTTGAATCAGGTATTAAAAATTTAACATTCTAGTCCTGTGATGTTTCTGGGCCTTTTCTAGTTTCCAATCAGAAAAGGGCAACCAAAGTTAATTTTTTGTTAATTAGTAGCCAGCACAACAATGGATGTTACTTAATTTGTCTAAATTGAAAATTCCCTAACATCCAGTGTCCATGGAAAAAATCCTAAATTATTATTCTTGTTTTTTGCTCTAAGCTAAACATAAAAGAGTAGTGCAGTTACTAAAACAAGGAATGACCTAAAATGATCTAAAATTACCTAAAATGATCCAAAATGATCTCAAATAAATCTAAAATAAATTTAAAATGATCTTAAATGACACTAAAATGATTGAAAATAACCTTTACTGATGGAAACAAAATGTAAAAAAAACACCACTTGTCACTAGAAATTCGTTTTGGAACATATATAAATTTCATATTTGTTTGAAAGGTCAAGAAAATGACCTTTTGCGGGTATCGGGGTAAACAGAAATCTCTGATTACAAAGTCACGCCGAACCCACAAGTTGCACAAAATCTCTTCAAAAACCATAACTTCGAATCTATATATTACTTTCGTGTCGATAGCTAATTATTATTTTTTTATCTGATAGATTTACCGTGTTTAAATAAAACTTAAGTTCAAGTTCAAGTACACATTGGCACAAAAAAGATCTATTTCTTAACAATCCAGCTTCATCATGCTTCATCAAATTTCAGTGAAACTGAACAAAATCAGAAGTAATTGGAGTTATTTTTGTTAGCTCATTCAATTGTTCAAGTAATTACACATGAATGGCTTTCACCTATAGACACCGAAAAACATGAACATGACACAAAGTGACATTTTGGTCCAAAACATTCAGAATTATCGCCTGAAAGCTAAAAATATGAGAACATTTTTCCTGAACTTTTCTTAGGTGATTTAGACGAAAAAATGACCTCGGTGGGTAAAAAAAGGAAACAAAACACAAAAACAGAGCAGACGTTCAGCACGAATTGCTTCTTAGAAGCCAGCAAATGGTCAAAAATGACTTTCTGTCTCCTTACAAATGTCTTGACTTCCATCTCCGAAAGATTTGGCCCCAATTTTGAGCAAATAGAATTTCTCTGCCATCGCCACCATTACGTTCGCTTGCAGGTCTGCTAAATCTGTGAGCAAGCTCGCTGGTGCATCAAATATGAAACATAGGCATGCAAGGCGTGCAAGAGTTATTTTTTTGTGAACTGAAAGGTTTGGGAGATAGCAGAATTAAATTGATGACATTGTAAAATGTTTTACCAAACAAACTACAGTAATCTGACACGTCTCCAAATTTATATAGATATAATTTTATTTTCTAACAGGCAATTTGATTCTTTCTTAGATTAAACCGGCCACACTGTGATTGGTGCAACATGCGCACATGCATAACTCCCCCTCACTCACCGATCTCCTAGCCCTTTCAACTCCAAGAGGAATTTTTGCTCAAAAATACTCAAATTAAGAGAGCTATTCGCATTTTATACGAGTCGTAAGTTTACTATTTTTACAAAACAACACTACATGTACTTCACCGAAAATAGAAAGAAAGAGAAAAAATTTTCTGATACGTTGAAAGTCTGATTTAAACAACAGGCCATAACTTGTTAGCTCTAATTGAGTTTACTTCCATGTAAAAAACAAAAGTTTTAAGTTACCATTTGTAACTAAAAATAGCAATATCTTGTTTTGTTTGTTCAAACATTTCATGGGAACAAGTGGTGACGATTCGTCAGCCCTAATTGAATTTACTCCCTTGTAAAAAACAAGGGTGTCAAATTTTGTAACTAAAAATAAAAATATCGCGTTACATTTGCATACAAGGACAAAACAATTGTCACTTCCACTTACTTTTGTAAACGTTAAAACTGTTTCAAATCTAAATAGTCTCGTCCCCTCTAAAATATGTCCTTTAAACTAGAAGCAACGATTCGTGAGCTCTAATTGAATTTCCTCCTTTTGAAAAACAAAAGTATCAAGTTACCCTTTATAACCTGAAATAAAATATCTCTTCCCATATGATTTGTTTACTACTGACTCATGAACTACTTCAAAACGCAAAACTCATATCGTTCATAACTTGCCACCATTACACTGAAGCAACCCAATGTATATTAAGTAACTGTCACAACTGTCACGGACTAAAAATAAAAAACCGGCAACATACACGTCAGTCTTTATTATTCAGTCACCAAAGTCCTTGAACTTAATACAATCATAGAACTCCCAAGACTTCATATACCTCACTTAAGTTATCTTAAACAATAAATTTTCTTTTTCTTCTACTACAATTCCTGCTGGCTATTAATGTGATAAAGGGAAAACCCTGATAACATTGACAAGGAAAGATTAAGTTTCATTTATAACTTATCTTCTCATCCCGGCCCAGTAGTAAACAATGAACATTTGTATATGTAAAATCGTCACAGAATAATTTATTTCTGTTCTGTTCAAGAAATTGATTGTAGTCTCTTTGCGTTTCTCATTGAAACTTAGCACAGAAACTGATCAATGGATGCTGAAATTAACGACTCGCCCTGGACTCTGCAGCCAAATACTTAGGTTTCACTACAACACGCAAACAATTCGAACCTGGTCACAACCTCTTTACATTCCGTCCATTCCGTAAATACAATTGTCCCTATCATAGAAACCCCATCACCATTAGTAGTAGAGCGGCTAACACTCATTTAACTCAAAACCTTATATAATGGGAAAATCTTACCCTTCATCGCATGCTTGCAGTTACATCCCAAATGCTATGTTTCTTTGACTAATCATCCAATTGCTAATGACTATAAAACCCGCCCACAAATTCCTTAGCCTAAACCTACAGAAAATGTCGAGGTAAACCCAATATATGAATACTTCCTCCTCTTTTACAGCAGAATAAATATGGCCGTTCTTAACTGTATCGGGATCAAATCTTCTCACATACCATTTACCTTTACAACAGGAAATTTGATTGGTGTTCAATGGTAGCTCCAATCTGATTGGTATGACATACATACATCTCTCACTGATCCACCCGCTCATAACATACCCGACGCGCCGACTAAGAGGTATTTTTTTTACAAAAAAATAACTCAAAAATGTTCTAAACATCTGTAGATTGTGCCAAGTCTTGCATCATGGTAATGGCTGTCTTGAGTTAGATGAATTTTTTATTTCTTTCATATTTTTTCTGTATTAATTTTTAATCCTTTGTAATAAATGACATAAGATGAAAAACAAAATAGTGGCTCAGCTTCCAGAAAATGTGACAAAGATAATTAAAGGCTTTTGTGTGAAAAGGGCATATATTATTGCTTTTTGGGCCAATTTTTATTTTTTTCAGGATTAAGCTCATTTTTAGAAGACGTACTTGTTTTGACATGAAAAACATTGTTCTGTAATTGTTTTTATTGATTTGTGCTTTATTTTCAGCTGTTTTACTACTTCTCTCAAAAACCAAAACATCTGTTTTCCAAAAAATGTGCTATCAAAGCTGCTACAAGTAACCATTTACATTCATGTCGTGTTGAAATCCAACTTCAAAGGATTTGTTCCTAAAAAGATGCTGTTTGGAGAACTGAGTTTTTTGCATATGTTATTTCTCAAAAACAAAGTGCAAATCAATGAAAACAATTACAGAACAATGCTTTTCTTATCAAAACAAGTCAGTCTGCCAGAAATTAGCTCAATACTGCTGGAAATGAAAGTTGGCCCAGGTGCATAAATGGGTACAGGTGGATTTAATGCTGGGAGGCAATCGTGGAATGGACTTATAGCATCCCATCCAGGGGGAAGTAGAAATACCCCTAGCCGATTCATGAAGTTGAATACAGAAGCTCTGGCCTGATGAACCACTTGGCTCTTATGCAGATGTTATCTACCTTCTACCTCTTTGTTCTAAATTGCATTCTAAAAGTGACTTTGTTTCTGCCTTAAACTTTTGCTCTCAGCTTTATTATGCTGCCGCCCCGCAGCCCAACATCTTCGTTGACTCTCTAGGAATTTTCTCCTTAACTGTTTTGGTTATGTGGGAGGCCAACAACCCCCTGAAAGGCTGAATGAAGTCACCATGAACTATGAGAAGTTCTGCTCCCCAGAGGGCGTTCTGCCATTTTAAACATGAAAGAAGAGAAGGAGGAGTAGAGTCTTTCTTTGGCTCAGTCATATTGTAGTTTAAATTGCCTTGCAAGGACAAGATGGACAGCTGATGACCAACAGCCTCTCACCTGAACTGATTGCCCTAATCACAAGCAGCTATATCAGTGGAGTAGGCAAATGTTGTGCCACCCGCCCCAAATTCTTCACTTGCCACTGGAGATGTTGAGGGCAGTCCAGTCCACACTGATTTGGGGAAGTGTTTCATCTGTCTTTTCCACAACAACTACCACAGCAGCTCCATCACTTTCAGGTAGGCCAGCTTTTCCTTTTGTTGGGCCATCATTTGTTTTGACCTTTATGACCCCACATAATATATCTGATCGTTACCGTTGACTTCAGCAGTTTCTTCAGTTGGGGCCCAAATGTGGAGGTGAAGGATCCACAACTGCATCTCTTGTTAAGCCACTTACTGTGACTCCACAGCCTAAAAAGCCCTGCCGCAGGATTGATGATATTGCCACATGGCATGGAAGATTTGCTATTTTTTCCCTTGTACTGGTCTCACATTTCCTCATTGGTAGTGGGACTGGCTTCAGTATTC
>JAEMPF020024221.1:0-10461 GCA_022496165.2 Catalaphyllia jardinei | reverse complement strand
CGTTGTACATGTCGCTGAAGCACTTCTGTTAGAAGAAAACAGAGAGGGAACGCCGAAACAAATTTGGAACCCTGCCGGTTTATGATTTTAATATGAATACTTATTATTATACTATTTTATTCTGACCCAGGAAATTGTAGCGCAATTAGAAGATTGAAGTGAAGAGAGCTATTCAGATATTTAAGATTAAAAGACACTGAGCTCATGATCGAATGTCTAGTTAGTTTGCACTCGTGGTTTATATGATCTGTTGATATCATAATAATAATTGATTTTTGGAATGGGAGATATTTTATGAGTGACTTTTCGGTTTTTCCTTTTCAAAATCTGGAAGCACTTATTTATAATTATACGCAGAAAACATTTTGCCTGTTCGTTAGTACAGAGCACGGATGTAGCCTCGAATCAACCCATCGCACACATTTGGGTAAAAATTTTAGATCAAGTTCAGTTTAAACTCTCTTCAACGTTTAATGGTAATTTGTGAGAAGAGACATTTATCCGGAAATAAAAATTATCTTCGATTTTACATTACTCTGATGAAAACACAAGTTGAGTATGATAAATCGACTGGAACTTCTAACGTACAGTACAATTATTTGGGAACTTAAGCCATAGAATCCCGAGCTTTTTGGCAAAAACGCATTCTTTTGGACATGTTGGAGATTTTCTGCCTGGGTATGGGCCACAAACGAGCTCCAACCTACTCATAAAGGCATTTGCAACATGACCGCACGCATGTTATTTCCACTAGCATCCCGTTTTACCACATTTTTGCTTGACAATAATTTGGAGGAGAAAGTGACCTACGTCTTTAGGCTTTTGGAGTTGTCTTAACTTTATTTCCCTTTTTACTTCTTGTTCTTCTCTGATCTTTTTGTTCCAGTGACTGACCTCGTACTCGGCTTGCTTTCAGTAAAAAGAAAGTCTGAGAGATCGAGAAACCATCATCGTAGACTCGATTTTCAGCCACTTTGTGAGCCCGGGTTATATTATATCGTTTGAATAATCACAGCGAAGCCCAGGCTTCCTTGAGATTGGTCAATTCTGTCATTTGCCTGTCCAACACTATGTGGCGGATGTCAGTGCTGATGAGCTTCTTCCTGCTAAAAAATGTGTTTCAGAGCGCTTTCACATCGACAAATTTAGGGAAACACAGCACGATGTCATTTTTGAATTTTTCAATTTTCCGCCCAGCGTACCGTGCGGGCACACACATCAATGAGTTCTGGCTCAACAGAGTTGCTCTTTTTAGTACCCAGGCTTCCAACGGTTCCAATTGCCTTTCGCCATCTCGATTTTACAATTCTCTGCGATTCTGTTGTGTTTTGATCAAATCTCATTGCTTTTTTTCGACATTTTCGGTTATCGCGTGATCGGCAAATTTAAAAGGCCTTTGGCAGCATGGCTAGCGCTCATAGGCGCTACACATTGCAAGAACTCGTCGATTATTTAGACAAGGACTTGATGCACCAACGAGGGAGAGAATTAAGATATCGAAACCTATGATGACGACAGCGACTACGATTTACATTTCCTTTCATAGGGAGGGCTTACTTTTGTATTCTTGATACAGATTTAAGGGATTTAGAAAACGCTTGCCTGAAATCTCATAAATTCTGTTATGTAAGGATAATGGTGATGCATATTGTTTCGTCTATTTTGCTTGAATCAAGTTTTCATCTGTCATACGATGAGGCCGGGGAATATTACTTGTGATCAACAAATCTGAAGTCTCTGTATGTTTTATTAATTATTATCCTGTGAACCATCTGCTTTTCTGAGCAAAGTCTAAACAACAGAAAAATAAGCTTTTCTTGCATGTATGGCCGCGTTAGTGTGCTTGTTCATAGTTTTTGCTAAAACACTTGCAGAGAAAAGGTTATTTTGGGAGATTTTTACTTGCAAATCAACTTGATTTTTGACGGTTAATTATTTGTAACAGGAATTTTCGATAATTTCAGAGAAGTATGGCTAGAACTGAAAATGACGTAAGATTCGAATTTATTACACCCGTGTATTTACCGAAACATGACACGCAATTTTGTTCACTTGGTTGTCAAATCACTAAAATCGAGATAAAAACTGGCAGTCTTATACCCAGGTATCTTTTTTGCCAAGAAAAAAAGACCTAATACCTCAACTCTACACACAGGAGATTCTTTGAAATTCTGAAGAACTAGCGACATTCAGTCACGCTACCGAGAGTGGTAGAACAGGCATGGTATATCGGTAACGAAAAGCTCCAGTTAGCTACGGAGGTCTTGCAACAGAGGTAGGCTGAAGATGCGACATTGGCCTATGATTCCTGGTTTCCGTAGATAGTTCTCTTGCATTGAGCCATTCGAGATCAGGATGGACGATTTCCACTAATTCCGAAGAATTTGTTTACTCAGTGATTTGTGACAATTGTTGCAAAGATACCCTTTGTGCCGAGAATCTTGCACACTGCCTACGATTTCTTCTAGTTTTGAAACAAGTTCCTGTTTTGGTTTTACGCTTCACCTTAAACTATCCAAAGCATTTCCACATAGAGCACATCCTTGCTAACAGGTTTAACTTTTTGCGGAACAACAACTCCATCATGTTTTTCCCGCGATGCCCTCTTGGCCAGCGTAGTAATTTGCATAAAAAGCGGATGTGACGTCACGGAAAAACGTTAGGGACCAGTGATCCAGCCGCACCTGGGAGGAGGATAAACAACCCGACCCCCAAAACGGCTGAAACTCGAGCCCAGCATCATCGAGACGGGCAGTTTTCACCTTGGAGTAATTAAGTGCAGTCGCAGGAAATTTTGCTACGAGTTTTTCACTCAAATTTTTGAGCATTTTCGTGAATATTACCGGCTCCATTGAGTCGATCACTCTGATCTGAGTATCATTGGAAAGAACTTTCCTTTTTTCAGACTTTAAGAATAGATGATGCCAAATTTGCTAAAAAGGGGATGATGTCAGAAGTGAAACAAATGCCAAAGGTGGCACGTGACTCAATGGGTTAATTAGGGGAAAAAAATTAAAAATTGAATGACATATCATCCAGGCATGGGTAGTAAAAATATAATAAACAGTAAACAACCTATTTTAAGATTTCCTCTGCCTTCAGAAAGACAAAGTTTTATAGAAAGTAAGATGGAACTGTCATAATGCTGCTGTTGGAAATTGCTGGCCTGGGTCTTCCATAAATATTTCCTTTCTATTATATCATTAAGGTATTTTTTGTTTAAAAAACAAGTAATAACAATATTAAACTATAAATAACAAAGTAAACTCACCTCTTCCCTATCTCTTGGTTTAAAGAATGTAAACGCGACAGTCTTTCTTTAATGTGCTATCCTATAGGGTAAGAGACAACTTAAACTTAATTTAGTAAGTAAATAGCTTTGCCTCTAACTCCATTCTGATGTAATAGTACAACGGGGGTGACAGAGATACGTGACCGTAACATACCGAAGTAAACAAGTAGATAACTAAATCGGGTGTGAGGAGAGGGGATTATTTTGGACCAGGCTCTTCTGCACTCCAATGCTAGAGCACTTAACAACTCGGAAAAAAGTAAAACTGTCAGAAAATTAAAGTTACTGACAAAGTTGAAAAGTTTTTTTTTTCTCAGAGATAAATTTAGATGCAAAGCGTCCAATAAATACAGAAAACTGGAGGTTACAGAGGAAAATGCACAAAGTTGCACGTCAAACATAATAATATAACATAAATATAATATAAGCGCGCCCATGCAGCTGGAAATCAGAGACTGACTCTCATGCAAAACCGACAGTCACAAACAAAATTAACACAAAAAATAAACCCACAGACGAAGAGCAGAGTGCACGAAACTGAAAGTCAACATGAATTATCTTCCAAGGCACGACATTCTATAATTACAATTACAATTATTTTAACATCCATATTCCTACAACATAAATTTTAACTTAATAATTATAATCATTAAAGCTTGGCTTCAACTTACTATTTCAACTGTCGCTTGAGATGTTGGAATCAGAAAGAGATCCAACTTCACCTACGTCATCAACAATGTTCTTCCCCTTAGAAAAAATTGTGTTTAATATTACATATAATAAATATATGCAAATGGTTAAATGAAAGATCATGTATTTGAACTGCGGAGAAAGATTAGTTCATATTTTATTTTCTACGGGAATATTGCAAACTTACAAAGTAACCAACTCCCAGTTGGCTTGGTAGCTCAGTTGATAGAGCACTGCACCGGCATGGCAGAGGTCATGGGTTCGAATCGAATGATTTTTTTTCCAGGCTTCAATTTCACAACTGCTTAAGTTGTGTGTATAACTACGATGATCAATCATGCTTCATTAATAAATATATATGGAAAACAATTGAAGCTCAGTAAAGACGATGTCATGTATCGAATAGGTGATATCTTATATCTACTGGATTACGTCTACTGTTCTTACCGTCATTAGCTTGAGGAGTCAAAATCAGAGTGAATTCCAATTCAGTCTGGTTCAGCAAAATCGACTTTCCTTTGAAAAGGACAATACATTATCAGTGGTGCGTAAATCTTGTCAATGCACAGTTACAATATCAAATATGTTAGAGGCAATCAGTCTTTTACTTGCATTTCCTGCACTGTGGCTAGCTATTTAAACCAAAGGAAAGGTTTATGATCTCAGGTCAGCAAGGATACAACATATTCCTTTCCAAGCATTGTTAACAATTATTGTACCAGTTTCTACCTTTTCTAAGTTTATTTTTTCCAGAACAGCACCACGTGCGAGGTTCAATCAAAGTGTGTATGTATGTGAAGAAAAAAGATAGGAGATGAGAGTATTTACCGAAAACGAAATCGATGCTGTTAGAACTGTCACAAACTTGATGATATAAATCAAATGAATACTCACTTCTACTTATAATTTCCTTTCCCAGTGCGAAAAAAAACCTTTTAAGGCCTGTAACAGTACGTCAAATCACAACAAGGACACTGTCTACAATTGAGATGACAAAAGAATCACAAAAGTATTGTTCATGTATTCTTTCCAATATATCAACTGACACTAAGGTACTGAACTATAAAACACAAAACTTTTTTTATAATTAAGAAGTCCAAAATCCTAATTTTTAATATGTTACCTCAAAGATTCAAAGAAAAATTCTCCGTTTAGCGCCCACTCATCAGAATCAATTTTCACACAGAGGTTATTACTTTTCTTTACCACTACATAATGCTATATTCTTGAGCGGTTTTATTTAATGTATGGCAAGGTTTACCAAGCCTAACATCTCACTGACTATCAGCCAGTTATGTTTTTCAGTGGCCAATTGCAATTTATAAATGACAGTAATTGCTGTGTTCATGTAATGATATAGTTTATCTTAAATATTTGACACTTATCGTCGATTCTTTTGCTCAAAAACTTGTTGTTCGATAACTTACGATTTTTACGGACCAAAGTAAATGTAGAAGCACAGGTGAGGTAAATAAAACTACTTACCGCTGGATGAGAAATTTAAATCATCATGAAATTCAAATCTCAAGCGTCTAGTAGCTAAAAAAGGTCTCCTCAAAATATTATCGACTTACATATTACCAGACTTTGGAACCATGGGATACGCTTTCGGTTTCGACTGGCCACGAGGTGTTTTTTTATATATCTGCATGACATGTATCCAATTAATTAAATACATAGAGCGCTTGGTAGTTATTTAACATTTGAAGGCCACAGTTGCCATACTGACATTTGCAATTCTCTTTATTCAGTCTCATCACTTATTGTCTTCTTGGGGGTTTTTTAGCACAGTCTTATTTTGGCTTGTTATAGCATCTGTCTCTGCTACACGACAGACCGGTTTCATTTTTCCTTGTGTTTCAGTTTTTATTCGTTATTTTGGTTACAATTACACAGTTTAGGTACATGTTTGTTTCCTTGACACAGGCAATTCACCCTGTAGCGGACACGCTCGGTGTCCTCGTTTAGTGTCCGTAATAGTGAGAGTACGTAAAAACGGGTTGTGAGATAAAAAGTGCCCTTAACATGCAATAAATAACATAGCCAATGGTTGTGAAGCAAGGACTATTGTGGGGACAATAAAAACAATTGATGTGAAAATAAACATTCTAGAAGTATTTTTTATTTTGACAAATGTTGAACAGCCCACTGTGATTTAACATAATTACGTTATGTGAGAAGTACTTGATCTATGCTTTATCGGGAGTCAAAACAATAAAATTGTCATTTTGATACCACGAAACTGTCCGTAATTCCGTTATGGCGAGAGTCCGTAATAGCGGGAATCATTTCCATTTAAAACTTTATAGCTCTCACCGGGGATCCGGATTTTGTCCGTAATAGCGAGCATCCCAATATCAGGGTGTCTGCAAGGCGAGAGTTGACTGTATATACTTTACATATATGCATGACTCAATTTGTGACGAGATGTTTGAAACGACGCAGTATTAACGGCACCTTTCATTCAGACAAATCATTCCATTAAAAATATTTTACTCTGTGGAAGGTTACTTATAGAGAGGGTGACGTAATCCCCTGCCCAAATCTCCCTCTGTCTGACGCTGGCCATAAGAGAGCTGGGGTTCGTGATTATGTGCAAGCTACCCCATTCTGCTAAAAGATTTTCTGCAGGGATTTTTTACTGGCTGGGTTTGATTTTTGTCGTGAGCTGCTGCTACTGAAAGGCGACCAGCTCTGTGAATTATCCTTATTACCCCCCCCCCCCCACGCCACCTCTTTCAGTCTTCCCAACGAATCCTTAAGGCGCGAGTTACGTCTTGTGACCACACCCAACCGCCCAAATCGTCCGACAACATCTTTTTTATCTGATTCCCACATGAAAACACTTACTACACAACCCGGAGCTTAATCAACGACGACTGCGACGCCAAGGATAAATCCCAGTAAAACAAAATGAATTTATATTTTACTTTGTTAAGAATCTTGCAATTATCTATGACTATTCAGTGCGTCTATGAAATTTAACTACTAGCTCCAGCTGAATATATGCAAAGGAAGCCTTTAGCACTAAATAGAAATCGAAAAAAAGAAGCCTCGTGGTTCACTTTCTACAAACAACCCTGAATCTGGTTTCAATTTCCCCTTGTTCCTTTATAAAGTATAGTTAATAATTTTACCAAGTTCTATGTTGCAATTACCTGCACAGCCTTTGTTTCTTTCATTACTGGGTTACTGTAGTTGTTTGGTGAACGACTCCTTAATGTTATAACAATCGGCATTCTTTTTCTTCTGAAAACAGGAATATTGCAAGCTGACTCAGAGGTGTCACGTTATTTTCAGAAGTTTTTTTACCCTAAGAGCGCTGTTCTGTCATTTAGCTTTCCGTGTTATTTTAAAATTGATAACAGTGTTTCACAGATTTTCTAGTCTTCTTATCGAGAGCGCTGATAGAAATATTCATGGTGGTGACAATTAAACCTCTGAGTTATCATGTGATATAGGTTATAAATACCCCGTCTACCTAAGGGTTTCCCCTGAATTGGTTTTATGAGTAACTTACGTTTCGTTTTTGGTGATAAGCTAACGAACAAGAATTGAGCGATTCCCCCGAATGAGCTTACGTCAACACGTGTTCGTATGACTTTCTAATGTTCTGTTTTGACCGATTCCGATGAGAGAAGGTGTGAATAGGGGTGCAGGAAATGTCTCTTCTCAGTTAAATTTTCGGCGATTTCTCAGCTTTTAGCAAACTTGGCAGAAACCAGATCTGATCTTAGTTACAAGCTAAGTTGAGTTATTAGTCAGTTCTCGCCTAACAGCTCACATTGTGAATTATCAGCTATCAGTAAGGCTATTCCGGCCGACTGAAAACTAACGATTTTCTTCGCAGCAGAATTTTGCTGCCAATATAGTTTTTAAAAGAGATTACAGTTCTTTTTCTAAGATGATTGAGAGGAGATAAATTTGGAATATGTGGCCACTTGTAGAAGGTTTTTTTCTTCCAACTACTGCAGAAATTTGGAAGTTTTTAATCGAACCTCACTCCAGCAGGCCTATTCAAATGAAGGGAGAAACATTCAACTAAAGCGAGAAAAATCCAAAGGGCCTCGACTTAGATTTTACAAAAAAGAAATTGATAAGCAGCTCTAGCGAATAGATCTTTTTATAGTTGAATGCTCAGTGGCCTGGCCTTTGATGGGCCAGCTATCGAATAACAAAATGTGTGAAACAAACGGACAAAACAAACAAGCCAACAAAGAAATAAGCAATTATAATTGTGACGTCATTAATCGGGAAATGTCACCTGACATTAAAAACCACTGTCATTTTGTTAATCAAGTGAAATTCGATGTAATTCCCAATGAGTGAGAGCAGTAAGTCATTTTATACCAAAAAAATAAGCCAAATTAAATTATTTTATGGGGTGTCATCTGATTATAAAAAGCCAAGCTTTAACACACTTGATAAACAAACGCTTTATTACTTTATGCAATTCGAGAGTCGGCGTTCCAGTAATGTTGAATGCTAATGATAACTCTTTGATGAACTAGCACACACCATAGAGAATACAGGAGTACAAAATACCAAGTCAGACTTGAAGTCTTTGTGTCTCTCGCTTAAGTAAACACAGGAGTAATGCAACGGGTTCCTGAATGTAGCTCATATATGAAGTATATATGAAATAATTCATATTTGTACTTTGGTTGTAAATGAAAGTGAAGAGTGATCATCGCAGTAAATTTTCCAATTTAAGCAATTGGAAAGAAGAAGCCTGAAAACAAAAGGGCTTCAATTGAAGCCCTGATTTTTTTTTTTTCGGGCTTCTTCTTTCCAATTGCTTAAATTGGAAAATTTACTGCGATGATCACTCTTCACTTTCATTTACAACCGCAGTACAAATATGAATTATTTCATATATACTTCACATCACTTCACTGCACGGGAAAATATGAACTCAATAAATTGACCTCGCTCCCAATGTGTGGCTTCATAGCTCAGTTGGTAGAGCATCGCACCGGTATCGCGGAGGTCACGGGTTCGAATCCCGTTGAAGCCCTGATTTTTTTTTTTTTTCAGGCTTCTTCTTTCCAATTGCTTAAATTGGAAAATTTACTGCGATGATCACTCTTCACTTTCCTTTGTAGCTCATATAGTCAGCTCTTGTTTTTAGGATCAGCAGGCGGCGTGTACCAAATTAAATACAAATGTAAAATGCAAAAAAAAAAAAAAAAGAAATCATAAAAAGACTCACGTTAAGCTCAAATTTTTAATATTAAAGTACTCTTTCTCAGAACAAAATATTAAAGTACTCTCTCTCCCGAGCGCGCTTTAAACGAGAGAAGAAAATGATTTATGGTGTGGGCTTTTAAACAAAGTTTGACGTAAATAAAACAAAGGATAGGCAGGCATTATGTGCGACAGTGTTTTCGTCACATCTAACCCTTTCTTGTTCCCTTCCCAAGTTATATTCAGTGTCTTGGTCCCTGAAGCAAAGACAAGCTAACTAAAAATTATGTGCACTTGGCTCACAGCTTGATACCTAGTTGTGATCTACCATGTCATAACCTGGAAAGGCTAAATACGTATTAAAATCGTAGTTTCTGCAAAAATAGATTTCTGAGATATTAATATTTGCAGGTTGTGCACAGTGCGCCTAGGAACTCGCCTGATGGGCTAGTATTCTGGTCGGTAGCCTTAATCAGGAGCCCATTAGTGATGGGCTCCTGCTTTAATCTTTTTGGAGCCCGAGAAAATAGTTGGAATTTCTTGCTGATTTTGGCGGTTTTCGATATATTAAAATTCAGAATAAAAACAATAGACCTCAGTGCGAGGTTCCAAAAAATAACTATAGAGTTTGTAACGTTTATTGCCCAGAGCCTCGTTCTGAAGTCTAACGTTTGATACTGAAAATTACTCCATTTAGCCGCCAAAAAAGGTCTAGTGCCAGGGTAATGCCACGTGGGCTCCTCCCACGGGCTGGCGAGCAAGTGGAAGACTGGTGACGAAAACATCAACATGACTGCCTGCAGTGCGCGCGAACACAGCCTCTGTATTAAAGGGTTTAGACCCAGAATTTATTTCTTCAGTAAGAGCTGCTTATTCTGCAAGTAATGGAATTGAATCAAATCCTTTTTTACGAGAAATATGCTGAGAGGATCAAGAAAGTCAGAACGTAAGTTCACTGTGAAGAGTGCCATTGCCTTGATCGGGAAATTAATTCATGTTTACTGGTTGCCATACTTTTCTGTTGATATCAGCTATGAGAATATCGTGGTACATCGATACAAGGTAGCCATAAGCTTAAAATTTTTGGGCGTTTTTACCGTCAAGTAATCTTGTAGTTTTTGAAAGCCAGTATTTTAGTTAATATTGGCTTGTAGTAAAACAAGGAACGCCGGAATACCGGAACGCCAGAATACTAAAACCCGGAGCACAAAATTACTAAAACCCGGAATGCATGAAAAATAAATAAATTAAAAGAATATAAATAAATAAATGAATTGATCAATTAAAGTACT
>JAEMPF020024217.1:0-10466 GCA_022496165.2 Catalaphyllia jardinei | reverse complement strand
GGATTTTTGTGCTGTATTTCTCAACTATTTTTCCAACAATTAATCAACTGCTGGGAAAACCAAAATCTGAACCAAACCAAAAACCAAAATCTGAACCAAACCTTGAATCAAAATATAGGAATAAAATATTGTAATCAAATGAGGAACCAAGACCAAAACCCGGGACATCGGTCTGGAACCAAAACCATGAATCATTATTGGGACCAATACTGGGACTAATATGTTATAAAAAATATTAACTTATATAATATTATAAGATGACTTGCAACACTGTTATTCATGATGAATTTATTAATGATGGTGAAATGAATGTTTAGAAAGACTAATTGATCAGCAATTAGTAGAAGTTGATAAAGCAGTTGATAAAGCAGTTGAGCAATGCTGTAGTGAACAGGATTTGGAAACTGTAAATGGTATGAATACCTGCATGAATTGTGGTTTAGTTCATGGTTATGATTTTGTCACAGAGAACTTCAACTTCTATGATAAAATGCATATGATACGAAAAAAATCAGTATATAATAGGAAATACCATATTGAGAATGTGATAAATAGTATATCTTATGAGAATGATGTCCAATTAACTTACCAACAAAAAGAGAAGAGCCATAAATTATTTATTGTGATTGATGCTGTTAATGATGAGGTCAATAATGGGCGCAAACGGATGATCAGTATTAAATTTATTATAAAGCAATTATTCAAGATGCTCGGGCTTCCTTACAAAGATATCCAAGTAACGAAGTCGAAGAGGACAATCAGATATTATAAACAATTTTGGAAAAATGTTCTATCATTAGTTGGTGATAATTAACAAGTGAATTTTTCATCGTATTTACTGAGATACTTATCAATAATGGGACTGTTGTCTGTCACATAATCATCAATGTTCTTCATTGTATTATAAATTTGAGATGAATTGTAATTTCCACTTCTCATCATATCCTTTATCTCATTGAGAAGATGTTGATAGCTTTGGTAAGCATAAGTGCAATTTTGGATCTTGAGATCAAGGTTTTTATGTGACATCCAACCCTGAATCAAAAGTGCTGCTGTACTGTTTGCAATCAAACTGATGCCACCAGTTGCTATGCTGCTTGCTAAACCTCCAGATGCAAATATGATTGATAATGAATTCCCCAATAATTTCCATTCTTTGAAACGTTTCAATGCTTGTTTGTAGGCCCAACACTTTTTATGATATGCCTGGTAGTAAGATTTCAATTCATTTACCTGTTGTTCTGTCAATTCATCTGAAATATGATTCCAGTTGAATATGTTTTTTCCTGACTCTTTCATATATATTGTTTATACTATTTTGCTTATCATGACTGTATTTAGTTTCAAGGACGTAAATATTGGATGAAGAATGTTGAGTATCCTTTTCCATCAAAAATACCTTCCGAGTTTAATGAAAATTTTAAATCGCTGTATTTCTTAACACTATCAACATTAATTTGAATGACTGCATTTATTGTTATTGGAGTCCAATTTGATGGAGTGTTGAGATCGAGGTAAAATTTGTAAGTTCCAGCTGCAACATCACTGATTTGGAAATAAACACCATTTTTATAAAAATCAGTGTAGATTATATGATAAAAACCACTTTGCATTATTCGAAGAGTGGATGAATTATTGTTGGCAAAATAAGGGTGATTATTTATTGCTGGAAATTTGACAGTATTTTTGTTGTTATGCTTCAACTCGTTTGTGTAATAATAATAGCCACGAAATGCGTCTAATTGTGATTTATTGACTGCATCATTATCCGCAGTACCATCAGCTACTCCAGTTATCTTTTTGTTGCCCATATTGATAGGCGCTTCAAAATGAATTTTATCATTATCATCAATATGAAAATATCTATCCCATAATTGTACATCCACATCATTTTGAGTACCAGCAACACCGTAAACAACAACATAAATGGTGGTCTGAGGATTAGTTTTACCTTTTAATCTGATGTCAATATCTAGATCATCAAAACTAGGGTTTACAATGTTTTTTGAAAAATGGATAATGCTACGTGTCTTAGTTCCATCTATTCTGGAATTGATCTTTCCTACAGATAGAGATCCGCTTGATGCATTTATTTCATTAATGGTGATACCATCTTCTACATACATTTCGTAAACCATTGTGTAAGAGCTGGTGGGTAAATAAACCAAATCAATTGACAATCTGGTGCTGTAATAACCAATACTGGAATCATAATCAATCTTGAATTCATAAGTTTTTTTGTTTACTGAATGAAAATCTTTATTCTGAACTCCAATCTTGTGTATATCATCATCATCTTCTTTGAACCTCATCATTATCCATCACTCTTTTGAAGACATTTTCTTTATTGATTGACTCTATGGAATGTATTTCAGACGCTTTTATTTTCTCATCAATTATATTGTTTATGATTGTATTACTATCATTGACAGTTTTGTTGACGAAATTAACAGAAGCTGCATAACTACTGTCTGATGGTTGTGGATCTTTGAGATTGATGATATTATGATTAGCTAAATTTAAATCACCTTCCATGGCCTCACTACAATCTTTTGGAAGTAAATCTGCTTCATTAATTGCTATTTCACGCATCACGTGTTTTCTTCAACAATTCAAAATTAATAGCTTTATGCTTTATTTGATCATAATTTGGATTTTCTCCATCGTCTTCAACAACAGTTTTTAGATTATCAATATCATTATTACCCATATTCAGAGCACCTGTCATTGCTTTGCTTCCATCTAATTTCAAGACGTTTGCAAGAGAGTTTGCGGGGGAGTTTGGTAATTTACTGATTTCAGCATCCACTTAAGCTTTGCTGACAATGTCATTAGGATCATCAAAGGTTCGCAATTTTTGATAATATTTTGTTTGAGATCATAATATTCTTTACCTTCTTTATCCACCATTTTGAGAAAATTTTCATTCAGATATCCTTTGTTAACAACACTTCGCAAATCTCTAGCTCTGACTTCCAAAGCATCATCAACCTTATGATCATCTAAATTTTCCACAGATAGAATGTGATTTCTATCCATATCTAAATCACCAGTCATTTTTCTACTACCATCTAGTTTCAAGATATTAGTATCAACATGGACTTTTGCTATTTCTCCATCAACATACTTCTTATTTGCAGCATCAGAGTCATCTACAGGATCACCCAAACCGTTGATGAGATTACTATTCAGATTCAAACTCTCAAAATAAAGAATCTTGTGATTATCCTGGACATCATTGACATAAAAAATAGTGTGATTGAAAGTTGTTGAGTATTTACCCTTCACCACTCTTGAATAAAACAGAAATTTAATGTTTTTATTGTATTGAGAACCATAATATCTAATTTGGAATATTATCCCATCATCTTCACCACCCTCTCCATCAGTTGTGAATTGAATGATTGATTTGGTGTATTTACCATCAATTTTATCACTGTCAAATGTTTTCATAACGAATTGACTATCACCATGAACATTGAAAATTATTGTATCATCAAAAAGGAAACCACCAGCATTACCAATAACAAATATTTCAAAAACAGAAGTGTAACTACCACTCTCCAATTGATTGCCTTTCATTTTAATACTTGACCATTCTTCCCCACCAAAACCAGTATCATCACCTTCTTTCTCAATTATATAAGCATCATTATGCGTCTTATGATTTTGAAAGAAATGGTTTGGAGATGTATTAGGCGGCGTTCCTACTTCTAATTGGCTTTTATCACCAAAGTCTTTATAAAATCGGAAACTTGGTTTGTAAATGATAACTATTTTGACTGACTTTAGTATGTTCTTTCAACACTTTTAAACTGACTGCATCATTGTCGCCAGTAGACTCACCAATATTAGTTAATCGCTTCCCTTCAATATCATAATTACCATCATCTGTTAAATTGAATCCAACACCTGGTAACCCAGGTAGTCCACGTTTACCAATGGCTGATGATGATGAAGGTAAAAGTCCGTTTGAATAACTCATTTATATTAATAGATTATATTTTTTCATTGAAATTTTTGGTGGTGAATTCTCGTGGCTTATCGATATATACAAAGGAATATGGTTCCTTGGTTGCTTTTTCATATGATTCTTTTGAAATACTGTTTTCACGGCAAATTAAACTCTTCTCATTAGCACTTGGAAACTCATAAATGGAGAAGTGAGAACAATTCAATCTGATGTCTTTTGACGTCTTATAGTAGCTTTGACTCAGATAAATCACACTGCAATTTTTGTGCCGACCTCGTATAAAATAGTCGATTAATGGTTTTTGGTTTTTATCACATACATAATCATCAAAAATGACGATTTTTTGTGAGTCAGAGTCAAGATCTTGAACTGGAATAATTACATCATTTCTTGCTTCAATAACATCATAACCAACCTCATCACTTATCGGCTGAAAGACATCCATAAGATTCTGATACTTGGACTGTTCTAAATTTTTGGCATACAGATAAACTTTATCAAAATATAGCAGATTGTAGATCATATGCATTAATGTGTTTGTTTTCCCTGAACCACTTGGACCGCAAATCAGCATCCGAAAACATTGATGAGGCATGAAATCGTATAGTCGTCTGAAGTTTGAGACCACATCGTCTTCAACATCATAATTCGGTATTCTCATTATATTATATTGGTATATTAATTCAACACGGTGTTCAACATGGTGTTTAACATGGTATTCAACGTTGTTTTTTATATATGATATGTTATTTTTATGTAAATTAATAATATAACAACAAATGAGTTTGCTTAAATGGAAAGAACTCGCAAAGAGTAAACTAAATTAGGGAATAAAATTAATTATGTCCATGATCTAATCACACAACATAAAATGGGTCAGGAGACAAGCCAATCATCATTCGAAAAGGTATTCAAACCAGTGACAAGTAAATTAGATGATGTAATTGACAGTAATTTGGATTTAAGGATGCCTCAAAGGAGAAAAAGACCACCAAAGAAAGGTGAGCCTGGTATTGACTATATGCCTGAAGTTGATCCATGTGAAGACATGGATGTAGAAGGTCTGATTAATTTTGGTGATAATGTACCACCACAGCAGGAGAAACAAATAGTACCAAAACCACCAACATATGAAGAATCGTTAGCGGATCTTTTGGAAGGGAAAAAGGAAATATATGTCGATCCCCAATATTTTCCGGAGCAGTCAACCGAACGCGAGCAGCCACCTGAATATGATGATGATGAAGAAATTGATTATATAATAGATGATGAAGATATAAATAGAGAAACGTTGGAGAAATTAGATCTAGCGAACTATGAGAGTGTTGATAAGGTTCTAAATCAGCCGGAAATGACAAACCAAAAAGCTGAAAAATATCTAAATAAAATAATAAAGGATGCGGAATTTAGGAGGAGACAACTTGGAGGTTATAAGGCAGGTGTTACAAAAAAATACAATCAGGGGAAAATATCGGAAGCTAAGAGGCAGTTGTTAAACAAACGGTTAAACAATAATAGAGCTGTATTGAATGAATACATTACCCATCATAAGAATAAACTGAAAACAATAAAAGGTTCTGGGATTAGAGGCCGAGGAACAAGACAGAGAGGTGGAAATGTTATGTTATTCAACGATCCCAAACAGCTTCTCAAGAAATTAGAATTGATCATTGGTGAAACCGTTGCAGGCAACACATCAATTAAGATGAGAAATACAGGAGTTAGCATACTGGACACATTATTGAGAATGTCAACAATCAATAGACCGCAGTATAATAAACTGTATAATCAGTATTTCAAAGTATAATTGTGTAAAGTTATTATATACATGGATCGCGAGATTGTTTTATCATCATACAGTGTCAAAGATCAAGGAAACAACACTCCTCAAAATTTTATAACCAAATTCAACAGGCCCATAATATTGGATAGCAATTCTCAATATGTAGTTGGCTTGAACCGAATCATTAACATGTCATTCACATGGTTTAATGTAAATTCATCATACAACAATCAATTAATAAAGCACACCTCTGATAACGGTTCAACATTTCACAACATCACTTTCCCAGCAGGAGTCTGGAACTATACTGACTTTGATACATACATCAAGGACATAACGAAGATTGTCAAAGATGGTGCTAATAATAATGAGTATCCCATCACTCTTGAATTCGATAATACAACATTTAGGGTCACAGTCACATTAGCCAAGAATTATCAACTTGATTTAACTGCAAGCAATTTCAATGACCTAGTTGGGTTTGATAAAGAAATATTAAAAAATGAACAGAATATAGGACCAAAGGTGCCTAATCTCAGTCAAGATACAGACATTCTTAATATCCACTGCGACCTTATCAATGATTCACTTGTAGACGGTCAAGATACAGACATCATTTATTCCTTCTCAACCAGTGTGCTTCAACCTAGTTACTCCTTTACAATTGAACCAAGAAGAGTTACATTTAATCCAATCAACAAGAATAGTATAAATAGTATCAGGATACACATTACGGATGGAAAAAGGAGATTAATTAACCTGAATGGAGCTGATACATCTTTTTCATTAATTCTAAAAAGGATAGAATAATATAACATAATATTATAATGAAACCATTTGAATTCACCAGGGTTTATCATCCAAAACTCGGTATTTTTGTGGATAAGCATGTAGGATCAGGGATTATTGTTGATAATATTTTCAAACCAATGAAGAGTGCTGCGTCATCTGTTGTAAAAAAGTTCGCCAAGAAATCAGGTGAGAAGGCATTAAAATCAGTAGCTGAAAGGGTAGGTAAAAAGACATCTGAGAAGTCGGGAGACCTGATAATGAAAACGCTTAGGAATATGAGAATTGGTGATGTAGGACAAAAAGCTAAAATAGTTCCACCGCAGCAAGAAGAAAGTACAGATATGATTATCGATAGACTGATTTCAGGATCTGGTTTGAAAAGAAGAAGGAGGTAAAATTATGTAACCTATTAATATAATGGCTTTCAGAACAACTGAATATTTGCAAAGATATGAGTTGGTTCGATTTCAACTGAATGATGTTATTGAGATCCCACAAAACAATAAACACCAGAAAAAAATGGGTATAAGTTCACAATCAAAAATAGGTCTGCGTTATATGATTGGTACAATGCTTATTTTGAGGTGCAGTTTCAGTTACAGGCATTGGCTGATGGTACAGGTATTCCAAATACAACCCGATCAACAGTTATTAATGGAGCTCATTCATTAATTAACCATTTAACAATAAAGAGTGCTGGTAAGATTGTATATGAAACTGATAATCTTCATAAAGTAACTTTTGTTAAGAATCTCTTAGAATACAGTGATGATTTCAGTTGATCGGTGGCTAAAGATAGTTTTTGGTATCTGGATGTAGCAAATTTGGCTGATATGACTGCTGCTGGAAATACAGGATTTGAGGCTAGAAGGCAGTTGACGAAAAGAATTGGTGAAGGTGGTGGAGCTGAAAATGCTGCCAAAGATGTCAACGTAATTATACCTCTTAATCGATACGGTTTCTTTGAAGAGTTACATGATAAAATGTTGGTCCCAATGCAACTTCAGTTTGATATACAGTTACAGAATGACACAGAATTAATATATAAGGTAGCTGCAGCAGATGCTAGTCGAGTGGTTGTTAACAGATTCTTACTCTGGGTTCCAAGACTATTACCAAAGGACAATTTATATGATAAGTTTATCGAATCCTTTTTGTCAAAGGGTTCTTTGACGTATAAAAGAGAATTGTATACAGCTTCCAATCCAACACAGAGCAGTGGATTCTTCCAGATCTCACCAAGTATTGACAATGTTGTTTCCGTCTTTGTTTACCTCCAACGAAATAAAACAAATGATGAAGATACAAATCCATACCACTTCGATACTTTCAAACTGAATTCGGCTAATAATAATAACAGTCTCATGTCTCACGTCATGTAGATTGGAATATGGAAATGGAGTATTCTATCCAGAAACTGAATACGATTCAGAATCAAAGGTAAGGATCTTCAACGATGTGATGTCATATGGAATGAGAAAGAACAATTACAATAGTGGTGCCCAACTCAACATGTCCAATTACAACTCTCTTTATTCTCTCTTATATTTTGATTTGTCCTATCAAGCCGATAAAGTAACCAGAGACCCAAAGCAGTTGATATTCAGGTATAAACTGAGCGCAAATAGTGCTGCAAATTTCAGTGTCCATGCTATTGTCCTATATGATGAGACTATCATCATCGACAAGGTGGGAAATGAATTGGTTATAGTATAAAAAGTATCAACAGTGATAAGATATTCCTCATTTCACATATGTTTTATACTCAAAAATTATATAACATATATTATATACAAGAAATGACTCAGCTTTTTGCAATAAATGTTAAACTATCAAAAAATCAGAAGAATATTGGTGATGCTTATCGTAAAAGAGAAACAGTCGTCATAAGGCTAACGAATGACTCTTTTCATGGGAATGACACTCTACATGTCCCAGCTACAGTGAAGAAGAGATTGGAGAAGAATCGGAAATTAAATAAAGGTATGGATATTAAGCTTTCTAAGACCAATATCAGAAAACAAGTCGGTGGCAGTTTACTAACCTCAGCTTTGGCTCTTGTACGCGCATTTGGATCAACCATTGCGAAAACCATGGGATTGACAGCTTTACCAGGAACAAGCAGTACAGGTGCAAGCCAAATTGTTAAAAAGATATCCGGAAAAGGACAAACTGGAGGTTTCCTCATTCCACAAAATAAGATTGATAAGTTTATTGCAAACAAACACCTACTAACTGTAAAACAAAAGCAAGATATATTGAACGCTCTTCAAACAGGTTCAGGTGCTCGTATAAAACCAACAAAAATCAATCAGGTGGTTTCCTTGGTACTTTACTTGCTAGTATTGGGATTCCAATGGTTTTAAAAGCTTTGACCGGAAGGGGTGCCCCCAAGATTGGATCACCTCCAAAAGGGGGTAAAGGAGCCCCGAGAATAGGTGCATATAGGTCGCCACCGTTTTTTGGCAGTTGGGGTGACAACCAAGTTGGTATGGGAAAAAAAAAAAGACAAATTTAAAAAAAAAAGGTCTACTATTAGGACCAAACAGCCCGTTCAATCAAATTCCACTTCTAGGGACAATACTGTGAAACCTAAATTCCATGAAGACATCCCATTAAGCAATCATGATCTGCTAAAATGGTGTAGATATCTCAACATCCCAATCAATGATGTTCTATCAAGAGATGGAAAGGTTCCACATAATCATAACCAAGCATTATTTATTTACAATCTTGAACCATCACATATGAGTGGAAGCCATTGGGTAGCCACTTATGTAAAAGATGGTGTAATAAATTATTTTGATAGTTTTGGTATGCCTCCTTTTCAAGAAATGGTAAATCATGCGAAAAAAAAGAATTTGACTCTGCTTCATCAAAATAATCAAATTCAGAATATAAATACAACCACATGTGGATACTTTTGTTTATACTTTTTGAATGAAATGAATAAAGGAAATTCATATTATGATTTATTAAAAGTGTTCAATATACTTAATGAAAAGAACGAGACTTTTAAATTTGAAATACATGTTTCGGCAACTCCTGTGCCATCGTCAGTTTACGAATGGAATTACAATGACAAGCAATATATAGCGGAACATTAGAATAACAAAGGTATGTTACACAACTGATTACAAAGAAAGATTAAGATTTACATGAAACAATTGTTGATTTAGGGAGGGTTTCTCCCAGTGAATATGTACTGCCTCCTTGATTTTTAATTGTGTCCGTGTTGTTGCTTGGTCTATGACAACAAAGCACTCGCTCGAACAAAGTGCCCGACACCCAGGTGAATCCTGTAAATGCTTGAAAATGTGAGAGGCCTTATCCATATTTAAGTGCTCGTTTATGCGCGTGCAAATGTGTCGGGAAGTCTCGCCGACAAAGCAGGCACCGCAGCCTGCACACCTGAATCTATAAACAACGCATGATTTGAGCTCTTTGATGTAAAGTGAATATGAAATAATTCATATTTAGGGATAAGGTCTTTCACGCTAAACAAGGAGCCGATTTTGAACGAAGAAAACACTAGCTTAATATTAAAGCTGTTGTCACAAAAACGTTGAATGGTTCTGCGAATCCGCTTTTGTGCAATAGCAGAAAATTTACCCACGTAAGGTAATTTAACATAGGAGCACTCTGGGCTGTTGTTGCCATTTTGCCTGTTAAACTGAAAAAACTTATTGATAGTGGAATTAATAGTCCTGTCGATAATGTGTGCCGGATAAGAATTTTTGAGTAAAAAATCCCTTATCTTAGTTGTTTCCTGATGGAATCCTAGCCAAGTACTGTTAATCTTATACGCTCTATCTATAAGAGTTCTAATTAAGCCTAACTTATACGAGTATGATGTAAAGCTAGTGAAATTCATAAGGAGGCCGGTAAAGGTGGATTTGCGAAACACCGTGGTGAGAA
>JAEMPF020024216.1:0-10467 GCA_022496165.2 Catalaphyllia jardinei | reverse complement strand
AAACTATTAATGGATGACTCCACTCCCCCAGAATTGACCAAAGAAAATTTTTTTTAATACTCAAAAAACCCTTAAGAGTTTTAAGATCAAGGATGTCACCATGGCTATCTTAAATGTTATTATTTTGATTCATCTGCAGCCAGCACAGCTAATCCAAGTTCAGCTTCTTCAAGTGTATGTAAGTTAACAAGTTAAACCATTATTTGCTTAAGGCCTTATCTTCTTTTGCATCACTAGTTAAAACGTACATCCCAATGAAATAAAATTCAAAGTGTCAGACCCTATTCCCTAGGAATTAAACCAATATAAATTTCTTTATTCCATCAAAAAGAACCCTTTTGAAATATTATTAAGGTCAAGGATGCCCCCCTTGGCTATCCTTAATGTTATTATTTCGATTCACCTGCAGCCAGCACAGCTAATTCAAGTTAAACTTCTTCAAGTGGACATTAGTAAACATGTTAACCTTGCATTCCATAAATGATGTGTTTCTTATCTGCTTAAATCGTCATTTTCTTTTGTTTATGCAAGATTAGTAAAAGAGTACAGTCATTACAATGAAATAACATTCAAAGTGTCAACTGTTGACCCCACTGCCTCGGAATTAACCCAATATAAATTTTGTTACTACATTAAATGCAAAAAGAACCCTTTGGAGATATTTTAAAGTGCCCATATCGTCAAAATTTTTATTTTCCATCTGATCCTATAGTCCATCCAATGAACTTTGGCAAAAAAATTTCCAATTTGGATAAAAAGTGATATTTTTATGAAGTTTTAAAAACCCCAAAATCCTATTTTATTGCGGTCTACCCGTGCTGCTGATCACATCATCGACGTGCTCAGAATTCTGCCGTACATTAAGGAACACATGACATTAGGTTTGACTTATCTCGCTTATTTTACCTCTGTAAAGTTAGCTTCGCCGTCGATACAAAATGCTCTTTTCCAGCATTTTGTATGAACTACTAAGTTTAATTTAGAGAGGTAAAAAAAGCGAGATAAGTCAAGCCTGAAGTAACGTGTTTCTTAATCTACGTCAGAACTGATTCAAAACCAGGGGATGACTGGTGCGAATGGTGGGCCAAAATGGTGGCAAATTTGAACGTTTTTAAAACTTCTAAAAAAGATTGCATTTTATCCCAATCACATTTTTCTTTCATAGAAGTTAATTGCGCGATATATAGAATCAGATAAGAAAATAAAAATTTTGATTATATGGGCACTTTAAATGTCAATGATGTCACCATGGCTATCTTTAATGTTATCATTCTGAATCATCTGCAGCCAGCACAGCTAATCCAAGTTCAACTTCTTCAAGTGGATGTAAGTTAACAAGTTAAATAATGTGTCCCAAACAAAGTAAAAAATTTCATCCCAGGGAAAAAAGGTTCAATGTCAAATGTGGGCCCACACTCACTCAAAATTAACCCAATATAAATTTTGTTACTCCCTCAAAAAGATCCCTTTGGAAATATTTTTAAGATCAAAGAAGTCACCATAACTTTCTTTAATGTTGTTATTTTCATTCAACCACAGCCAGCGCAACTAATAATTCAAGTTCAGCTTCTGCAAGTGGATGTAAGTTAACAAGACACATCTAAACAATGTGTTCATTATTGCCTAAAGCCTCATTTTTTTTTATTGCTTTTGTAAGACTATTGAAAAGGTACAGTACATTACAACGAAAAAAAAAAACTCAAAGTGTCAAATGTTCTCAAACCCCATTCACTCAGAATTAACCAAATATAAATCTATTTACTTCTAAAAAAAGAACTCTTTGGAATTTTTTCAATATCCGAGATTTCATGCATGGCTATCTTTAATGTTATTATTTTGATTCATCCCTAGCCAACACAGCTAATTTGAGGTCTTCCTCTTCAAGTCAATGTAAGTTAACTTAAACTGTCCATCAACAATGCGTTTATAAATGAAAAAGATTATTATTCCTTGAATTAATACCTACATCAAACAACCATTGACTGCTATCATTGACTGCTTACCTCTAATGTTATTATTTTGGTTCCATCCACAGCCAATGCTACATCCTCTTCAGTGGCAACTCTTGTCACTAATGCAGTGTCTGGACAGCCAATAGTGACAGCAGCTGTGTCCAGCCTACCTATCCCAACAAATGGACGTGAGTTTAAAATAGAAATGATCGAAAAACAAATAACAAAAAATAGCCGATATGAAATCAAGAAATAATGTCATCATTACAACTAGGAAAACAGTGTAAGTTGTGAGTTGTTTCACCAAACAATTTTTTTTAATGCTGTCAGTGTGGTTTTTACAAAGTATCTTAATACACCCTTCTCCAGAATGGAGGCCGAAAATTGAAATAAGTTTAAATTAACTTAAATTATAAACGTTTACCAGCACCAGAAAGAACGCCTACAATATGATTTAGCCTTTCAGGTGTAATATAGGCTGAGAAAATGTATGTTGAAAATTGAGAATTTTACAGGCGTTTGTACAACTGATGGGGTTATAATGCATACCCCCCAGTCATACTAATGTCTGTATTTTTGTCAATTTTCAACTTACATTTTCTCAGCCTATATTACACCTGAAATGCTGAGACTTTGCAGGATTACTTAAGTAAAGGCGTTCTTTCTGGTGTTGGTATACATTTTTAATTTTGACTTTTTTGAATTTTTGCCTCCACTTTGGAGAAGGGTCTATTAACCATGCTATTACATTAGCCAATGCTATTACATTAGCCAATGCTATTATTACATTAGCCAATGCTATTACTGCTTTTTTTCTAAGCGGAAACTAGAAGGTACCTTTCCTTGATGGCCGGGAATGCATTCAGCGATGGTGAGTTTTGTCACTTTGAAAAATGAGTAGATTATCACTAAACAAGGACATTCATACATGGAGTATGTACCATTCTCAAAACAGAATTCTTCTGAGACACTTGGACTATAGTGTGCACTACGTACTCCGCAAGGTTTCACAAGATCAATCAAGTGGTTAAAATATCAAAACAGAAACAGAGGTGAAGAGGCCTAATTCAGAAGACTTTATTTTCACCAAGTTTAGTGAGCTGTCATTTTTACCTTCTAAAACATCCATCATTCAGGCCATTTCAAAGGAAAAAGCTTCTAAACCACTGTGCTTGAACTTGAACAAAAAATATTGTGTGTGTGTGTGTGTTTGTTCCGACCCTAATATTGTAATTTATTATATGTAATTTGGCTTCCTAACCTTGTTAACTTTTTAGCTATTTTAGGAAGCCAACACCATTTCAGTTCTGATTTTTATTTCATGTTAATTTAATTTCTGTCAATTGTAAGGGGCAATGAAGTTGTTGTTGTTGTTGCAGTAAAAAACTACTCTTCAGGTTTTCAAAATTTTCCAAGTTCGGTAAATGTTGTCAATGCTATAAATTTGTAAATAGTGCAAAGCAATAAAAATATGAGAGCAGAATCTGTCAAATCGCTGGAGAAATGTGGGTCAAGTTTGTCGCTTTACAACAGACCATTGCAACCTAACTGATGACTAATATTCAATGAAAGGTACATTGAAGAGTTGCCTTAAAAGATGTAGTAATGAGAAAATTAATCAGAAAACTGTTCTGAGCTAACTTTAAGTTCTACAGACATGGAACTTTACAGTACTGTAAAATCCAAGCAACCAACTAAATGTGTTTTGTTTTGTCTTTAATTTGCAGATGTACATCAGCTTCAAATTGATGACTCAGATGGTAAGATTATTGAACATCATAGTGCACTTTGTAGGGGCTCCACAAGAGATTTTAGAGTCTTCAATAATTTTTTGAAGGGGAGAAATATCCACGTCCAGGCACAATTAAATTTTGAAAGGAACTTTAAGAGATAAAGAAATACATTACAATTACCAGTGATAACATTGAAATTAAAATGTCAGCTAAAACTTTCTTTCTTTAATTGAGATTGACAGCTTAAAGAGATGGCTTTGCATCGAGTGACCTAGCTCATCGCATGTCTCATACATGTATATCTGTATAATTTTAATTAGTGGTTATTAAGAGTCAGTTTGTTTGTAAAATAAGTGTATGTATGAGCATAATTACTTAGTATAGATATGACTTGTTTTCAATAAAATTGATTTTGAACAAAACGATGTTTGTTAACTTAATGCAGAAGAGGAATTGCTACAGAGTCCCTTTGAAATGGACAGGGATGTCATTACTGTAACTTCCCCACAAGGTAAGTGTGCTAATCAGATCAGTAATATTTTTACCAGGATCAGTCAATTTTTCTTAAGAAAACACACTCACCCAGCCACCTAGACTGTTCAGTCAAGCAGAAATTGGCTACATCTCTGATCTTGCAACCCCATTAGATCCTTTTTAAATGGCCAGGCAAGCTTTGCAGCTTTAAAATCTATCATTTTAAAACAAAGCTGATTGACATACTTCCCCTGCATTTTAATGCAAGTGCCCCTACCACAGTCAAGGCAAAGGAGAATACCACCAGCCATAACATCAACCATGACAAGGCCGACTCATTCTGGATCAGGTAATATTTTAAAATTTAACATTATAATAAAATAAAATAAAATAATATAAATTATAAAGTTCAAATGATTGACATACTTCCCCTGCATTTTCATGCAAGTGCCCCATGTACAGACAAGGCAAAGGAGAACAATACCACCGGCCGTAACATCAACCACAACAAGGCCAACAAATTCTGGCACATCAGGTAATATTTTAAAATTAAACAATAATTTTTTTTAAACTTACAAACTCAGTAGAATACAATGGAATTGGAATGACCACTGGGAATATACTTAGCTTTGGGCTATAAACCCATCGTTCTTGACAAGGTAAATACCATTAACTAAAATAATTTGCTGTCCCAAACAGATTGAACTGTAGCAACTCAAATAAGTCACCTTAAAATTACATTTGCTAAGTATTAAGTGAATGCATAGAGGCTGGTGTCAAAACTTGCAAGCTGGTGAAGAAATTATCTACTTTATTTGACTATACAAAGCGCAAGTGAGAAAACTTGTTCGCCTTTAATAGACAGCTTATAAATGATGTCCCTGTTTTGCTGAAAGGAGTTTCGGTGTAGTTTTTGCTGCTTTCTTGCTTTGTTCATCTTAGGGGAAAAAGTTAATCAATTCTTCGTTTTGGCACTATCAATAAAATTTAAGCAACATTGTCAAGAGAAAGAAATTGGCAAGTTCATGTCACCACAGAAATACGATTACTCTCAAATTCTTCCAAATAACATAATATGTGTCATCATAAAGCATGTGAAAAATACACTATAGCTTTAACAATAAAGTGTTGAGTACTATTTGCAGCCTGGACCTGTATGAACAAAATAATAAATACATGCATGCATGCAGATGTACATTACATATTTATTTTCTTTATTTGATACGTACACTTTGTTAGCAGATCATGTATCATTTATATTATTTTTAAGTCTAGAACCCTTTTCATTTTAGGGTGTCATGACAAACCATTTTATGGGGATGGCATTAGAGGTAAATACATTGAAGTCAATCACATATCTAGATTAATAATATACATGAAAAAATTACTCGATTCTGATTCGCTGAGAACAGTGCAGTTTTTCCTTGACACAGTCCAGAAAAGAGGTAATTGAATGCAAAAAAAGGTAATAAAGCAAGCATTCTGATTGGTCAATGAAAAAAAAGTTGACAGATAGCCAATCAAATCTCTTCTTTTCAAATCAAGCGCGCACCCTGGATGGCGCAATTATGGTGCAATTTTTTCCTGGTTGCGTGATAATTAAATCACCTGAGGGTAAGCGCACACACAAAACTGAGAAAAGAGCTCAGAGTCCGTAAAGTTAAAAACATCCTTCACGTATAATTTTCATGTTTATATTATTAATAAGTAATCATACGGTTTTTCTAGTTCAATTTGAAATTAATTTGCACTTGTGAGTTTTTCAAAAAGCGAAATTGCACTCACCGAAGCGGCTCGTGCAATTTCAGCATTTTGAAAAACTCACTCGTGCAAATTAATTTCAAACTGAACTCAAAACCGTATGATTGCCTATACAAATAGAGAATTAAATTTCTTGCAACATGTTTCAAGGCCTACTGTTTTCATAAAAAGAAAATGCAGAACATTCAAGTAATCTAGTTGTTACTGTTATATGTATCTGGTTTGTTATCACGTATCCCATGCCAAGGACATTGCTTTTGTTATTGAAAAGGGCGAGTAGTTAAAATGTGTTTGTCTTTTTTAAACAGTTGGGACAGTTACAGAAGATTTTTCTTCTCATGGTTTAGGAGGTATGTTATTAATAATGGACTAAATTAGGGTGTATTTTTAAGTCGACATGGCATCCAAAGTTAACATGAAAAGTAAAGTAAAGAGAGTTGAAGTAAGTTAAGTTAAGTGAAGTGAAGTGAAGTGAAGTGAAGCAAAGTGAATTGAAGTAAAGTGAAGTAAAGTGAGCTAAAGTAAAGTGAAGTGAAGTGGCATTTTAGGGAGGTAAAGTAAAGTGAAGAAAAGTGACAGAAGTGAAGTGAGGTAAAGTAAAGTAAGTGAAGAAAAGTGAAGTGAATTTAGGTAACGTAAAGTAGAGTGAAAAAAATTGAAGTGCAGTTTTGGTAACGAAAAGCAAAGTGAAGAAAAGAGAAGTGAAGTGAAGTAAAGTGAAGTGAATTGAAGTGAGGTCTAAATGAAGCAAAGCGACGTGGGAAAGAGAATTGAAATAAAGCAATTGAAAGTAAACTAAAGTGAGCCAACAAAAAATTAAGTACTTAAAGTAAAGTAAAAGTTAAGTGAAGTAATGCAATGATATGCAATGTAATGTAAAGTAATGTAACATACTGTAATGAAACTTGAACTATAGTGACACAATGTAATGTAAAGTAAAGTGAAGGGTAATTATAATTAAATTGAGTGCTAATTGATTCACACCAAACAACACTTTTCAAGCTTAAGTTGCTTTCAGTTACTGACTAACACCGACCAGTACCTCACTTAACAATGCCAACTTGTTCTTAATATTAATTGTAAACTAATTCTATTACAAAAGCATTATTCTGAGTTGCTTTTTCTGTAGGGGTTTCAAGCAGACCATCCAGAACAGATGAAGTGCACCGATGTGAAGCCATGCTTCAAGTTATGTGCAACAATGTGGATACTTCAATGCCTCCATTTTTATCACATACATATGAAGAGGTGACAATAGTTAATTGTTAATAAGAAGAACATAACACATTTAAAACATCAAAATAGTGCCTCCCCACAAATAAGGAAAAGAAAAAGTGCCCCTCCTAGCAGCTAAACGTGGAAAAAAGTGCTTCCCCTTTAAGGGCCTCCCCTACCCTTCTCCCTGTTGTGTGGAAGATTCCTAAGGCAATAAAGGATGTAAAGTTTTGGCCATATTCACAGTGTTCTCCAGAAGCTGCCATGACCCTGGCAACTTGGCAACTGGGCAAAAATATTTGTACATTTCTTGGGGTCATGCCAGCAAGGAAAGCGATCTGCGCAGGCTACTTAAAATTTTCTCCGCCTACTTTTAGTTTTCCGGAGAACTCTGATTCAATCACAAGCAGTACAAATTAACTATCACAATGGATGACAGTGAATTTCTGCTGATGCATTGCCCAAAGCCCATCAATCTTTGACCAGCAAGGCCTGTCAGGTGGCTAATGGGGCTATTATAGGAACCTTCTGAGACTTGACGCAATTTGGAAAAAAGTTAAATAAACACCCACCCTCAATTAAGTGACTCCACTAATCATTGCACCCCATCTACTCCTTAATTTGAAAAGAGTCCCAGACACTAATTTGAGGAATTACAGTCATTATATGAATAAACAAATAGGAATATGCAATGCGAGTCCCAATGGGAGGTTTTAAATTTGTCCAGTGACTCCAAGTCAAATGGAATTAAAATATGTTATTTTTGTGTTAATGTCAACAGTTCCTTTTTTTGTTATAGCTCTGCTGGCATGCACGCGAGTGCAGGCAACCAATAGTGGCCATCCTTTTTAACCCTGCCAGACACAATAAAGCAAGAGAAGCCATGCTAAGGTTAGTGATTTATCCTTTAAAATTAAAAAAATTGGAACAGTAGACACTTCAACACAAACAGGAGGCAAAGATACAGACAAGGTCAGAAGCTAAATGACAAGAAAAGACAATTTTTTTTAAAGGGAAACACATGTGGGGTTGGGCCTGTTTCCATTCTTACCGTAAGTGTCGTGGTAGAGTGTATAATGCATGACTGTGCAACACCCCATCCCATCCTTTTTCATCATGAAAAATATATTTTGGAAGTAGAGATATAAATTTTTCAACTTGCAAAACTTCAAAAAAAAAGAATTTTTACCTACTTGTATTTTTTGTCAAGGGTGCTCCAAAGGGTAATGGCAGGATGCCACGACACTAAACACTGGTTATACTGGGGAGCCGAGACAACTTCAGAAGATGGCCAAAAAGGTAAGTGCTGAACAAGTTTTTGATCACTGAAAGGCTTTGTTATGTGAGAAAAAAATTAACTTCTCTTACTTAGTTTTGTCAGGAACTACACAGCACTATTTCAAGGCAAAACTTTTCCACATTGAATATAGCCCTGTTTAAGAAAACATATTTCTGCTATATTTTATAAGTGACTGAACATGTTTCATACATATTGATAATGTCATTGTATAACTTAAACAAGTGATGTAATGGTTCTACTTATCTAAATGAAGTACAAAATGATCAGTTGCTGAATGACCTTAAATGTGCCTTTGGTCATCATGAAACAGTACTCCAGTTATATGGAAACAGCCAAGGGGACCAAGTGATTCTGTTGGCACCATCAACAGGCCAGAATCCCTCCTTTATCGAGAGGATAGAGGCCAACAATCTAGGTAAGAAATGTTTCTTTTTATTTAAGTCTAGTCAGTGTATGGTTAGGGTTAGGACTCTTGAAACATGTGGCTTATATAGAAATCTGTCCCCAAGGTCAATGATTATCCTTGATAATATTAATAAAATCCATACTTTCCCAATGTATCAAAACATTTTAAGTCACCTTTGGGTTCCTTACAGTGCATTTACTGAAAGCGGGGTCACCCAGAAAACCAATCAGTTGGCTGAACTGAAACAATAGATTCAAAACATTTCCAAAACCAGCCAATCAAATGTACTATTTTCAAATCCGGCCAATTAAACGCCCGATATCAAACAATGAAATCTCTACTAGTTCGTAGTGATGCTCGCGACTATGGTGTCCGTAATAGATTGTCAAATAGTTAGAAAATTTTAAGGTACTTTAGTAGTAATTTTAAGCCTCAGCATGCATGTAAAATTACTCGGCAAAAGCAAATGACTGCGTCATTGGAACCTTCCTTTCTCAGAGACCATTTCAATGGTTTCTTTGAAACAATTGCGACAATAACAGTGTTTGAATCCATTGTTTCAGTTCTGCCATCTGATTGGTTTTCATTGTCTGGGTGACCCTGGTTTCAGTAAACGCACTGTAAGAAATAAGGGGACTGCTATAAATCACACAATAGAAATTTACCTGTGAGTGGTGCACATAACTGGTGCCTAAATCTACAATTGGCTATAATTATTACTTCTAGATAGGTGGACTATAGCGTGAAGATTTATCCATCTTACTAAACAAACCCAAACTTGGAGCTAGGTAGAGAGAGAAACAATAAGGAGTTTTTGAACTCTGATAAAGAGTTTAACAATAATTTGTGTTAAATCATGTTCAGACTCTACAGATTTAAACTCTAACAAATTACACGAAAGGGTGAAGATCATGATAGAAGGCCTGATTTTGGAAAGGTAAGTTCTAAACATTTTTAATGCAGTTTGAAGAAATGGGAAACATTTGTGAGCAATTTTAATTTTGGTATTCATAGAGAACAACTTGAAAAATGGCAAAAAGAAAGGATGGAACAAGAGATGGTTTTAAAGGAGGTGGAAAAACGGGACAAAGAGAGGCAGAAAAAGAATGAGGAGAACCAGAGGCAGCAGGAAAAGCAGAAGGACCAGGAGAAGAACAAGAGGGAGCAGGAAAAGCAGAAGGAAAAGGAGGTGGACCAGAAGCAGAAGGAGAAGCAGAAAGAGGACGAGGTTGAAGAGGTGGAGGAGGAAGAGGTGGAGAATGCTGCTGAGAGTTTGATGGCTAAGCAGGTTATTTCACCAACAATTTATATCATAAAATTATAACGGTAATTTTAGTTTGGAAGGCATCCAGGATTTGTACTGATATTTCACTTACATTGAATGAAATAATTTGAAAGCGTGGTACAGAATTTGTGAAATTCAGTCAAAGAATCCAAAAACAGAAAGCAACTGAAGGCATCGAAAAAGTAGGCCCCTCAGAAATGTAAGGCCAAGATAGAAATATGGATTATAGCCACCCTTTTTAATTTTTGTACAGGTTGCCGTATATCATTATTTTTTGGGGATATAGTGACATAATAATTTTTGAACACGCATAGTCATAAAATTATCGAGTACATAATAAT